>JAVIWB010006701.1:0-12086 GCA_031893035.1 Dermolepida albohirtum
TTGATAAAGATCGATAACATATTTATTATTATTTTAATTATAAACATAGAGAAAACAGTTTCTTCTAAGTTTCTTCTTATTGGAAATTTTTTTAAATTAGTAAGAAACTTTTTTAGTGCAACAAACAGTAGCATTTTTGACCCTGAAGTTTATACCAGTGGGTACAAATCACGTTATATCAATGACGCTGTTCCAGCCCGGAAGCCCAGAAGAAGATAGTATGGACCACGACCGCGAAAGTCTACGTACCAGATTAATGCACCATAATTAATTTAAGATATTAATTCCGCATAACATTATCCAAATAGTTAAGCAAGAATGCTATTTTAAGATATGTTGCAAACAAATGTTTGAACAAATTTATTTGTTTTAGGCTTACGATAAAATATTAATAGCTAGTATTGTTATTATTAGGTCTTTGAAATTATTTTTATTTCTCAAAACAAATAGCCCTTAAATTTTAAAATTAAAGTTAGATTCCTTTAAATCAGAAATAAAGTAACTTTCTATTTTTTATTTTAATAAAATCATGTATATTCAACTTACCTATATTAAAATGTAATTGTCTCTAGGAAAAAAGGGAAACAATAATATATTATAATTGACGAATTTTACCAAAGCAATACTATCAAATGACGAATATGTCAAAATTATTCAATATAATTACGGAACTGCATATCATGAGGCGATAATTTTAATCTTGAATCATAATCATTTTTAGCTTCTGCAGAGTCAACGGTATGAATAGATATTTTTTAAAGATGTTAGACATACGTGAAGCATTCAAAAAGTTCTGAGACTAGTTCCTTTACGACCAATAAAATGGTCTTGGACACATCTGAAACCTTCTATTTGTATAAAAATGCGAAAAAATCGTAAAAATGTGTATCTTAAAAAGTTACCGTACATGAATTAAATATTTCTAATACTTTCGCGTTTAATAAATCAGTTTCTTTTAAAAAGAAGCTGGCTAAAAAATTTGCTAAATATGTAGCAAAACTATATTTGACAAAATTATTCTTTATTGCAACGTTCCAAGATTTTATTTAATAACAGTGCCATATACTAATTTATTTTAAGGTTAGGTTAAGGATTATTTACTTATTATTGAATTGTAATGATAACTCGGAACAAAACTATTTATTCGCTTTTTGAAAAATTAACGTATTTCCACATTCTTGACAATACACTGATCAATTATGAAATGTTTGAATAGCGTTCGTTAAATAATAGGAATTTAATTCATTTCAAGGGGTAAAAAAATGCGGAGTGGTCCGATTTCCAAACACTCAGAAATGGGAATTGGAGTTGGCATTCAATACTCGAATTAATTGTATTTCCACATGATAGTTTTGATAGCATATTAACTAAAAACATAAGTAGTTTTCCATGCATTATTTTTTTTTTTATGTAAAAAGAATTAAAATATGGGTACAAATAAATTGCAAAATCGTTTGTTTCAGTGCTCTGAAATGTTTTTGGAAGTTTTATAAAATACAAATATTCCGTAAACTGGAAGACTCACTGAATGATTAATTATCATTTTATTTAATGTCATTTAATATATAACATCGTTATACAGAGTATTGCAATTGACGTTGAACCGCAGACTGTTGCTTCACTGAAAATTATAAAATAGTAGAAATAGTGAAATACATGCATGTCAGTAAGATTATATGAAGGGTATGTCTGAAAGATATTTATATTTAATTATTTTATAATGTTATTTTGCAATGAAAACGGATAGAGCAAAGCTTCTACAAAAACACTTTTGTCGTCAATTATTTTCCTACACAAATTCCTTACCAATTTAAATATTTATCGCAACTGACGAGTTTGATGATCATAGAACTCTGCTCCCTTTGATGATAGTAATTTGTTAACCGTTTTCACTTCTCCGTCAGTGCGAAATGCTTTTCTCCCAGGAAGATCTTCATATATCAAAAAGCATGGTACTCACTAAGTGCAAGGTACTGTATGGGAAATAACACCGATTGTCGGCATTTAATATCGCCTTTTTTTGATGGCCAGACTTAATTTAATGTGTATCGCCCGCCGCGTTATTGATTACTTTTTTGTGAAAGCTTTCTTGCCGTATCCATGTCTCATTTCTTGTAACAATAAGATTCAATAGGTCATCATTATTCACGTCGTAGTGGATAGAAAAGATTAAAACGCTTATCTGCTGATGATGATAACCTAGTTGTCGAAATACGAAAACGAAAATGAATATGGAAATCGATTATATACCAATTAAGTGATTAAGTTAATCAACCACAGGCTCCATAAAAATTACCTTTTAAGAACCTCTTTAAAGTATCTGATTAAGTACGAATTTTCATACCTGTCATGAGGTTTATCTGCCAAAAAATTACATAAATACATCTTGCGAGATACTTACTTGGTTTAGGTTGAACCTAATCAATGTCTCCGTCGAAGTTCTTTTTGTAAATTTAGTAACCGTCAATTAGCATAACCTTTTTTGTTTTGTATTTAATTAATTTATTGCGTATTAAGTTTTCTTTACTACCATACACAAATAAAAATTTCCTAGATTTTATTTTTCTTTATTTAATTTTATTAAAATATATATTGAGTAAACTTTGTAAACGAAACTTTACCCAGTTTCGTGAAAGGTCACTTAATTAGTTCTTTGAATTTCGATTTATTAATTTTTCTTATTTTTCTGATATTAGAAACATTTCTTAACTTAACCATAATTCACGTATTTAATTTCTAATCAATTTTTTTAAAACACTAAAAGCGAAATTACATTTTCGTATTTGCATGTTTTCTTCATTTTTATGTCATAGCGTTTTATACTTTTGTAACTTTGATACCTAAGGAAGAAAGAATCTCGTACTCCGTAGATTCTTTCTTCCTCACGCTGTTGCTGTACTTACTTAGTAAGGTGGTTAACCACAGACACAACTGTCTTCAAATGAGTAGGCTGACAAGCTACACCTTGAGCAGACCACTTTGAGTAATTAAATCAATTTATTTAATTTTAATTAACTGTAGTACTTCAAATTTTAAGGGTGTGTCATCATTGATGGCTAAACTTAAGAAATAATTAAAAGTGATTATTTAGCTAAAATTTTGGATGCTATATTAAGAAAGCCATTGTAAATAGAATAAATATAATTTATTCAATGCAAAATTAATAATACAATATATAAAAACCACAATTATAAATAATTCAAGGTACGAAGTTCCTCTTCTTCACCTTTGTTAATATTTTTATCTTTTTTGAACGTTATTAACAACCACAGAAAGAATCCAACAACCATAACAAGAAATATACAGTATATACCAGCTACTATTGGTTTATAGGAATGACCGAAATCGTTTACCTCTTGATTGTTTTGTGTAATTGCTGTTATATGGGTAATATTAGTCATAAGTTGTTTTAGGTCATTTTTGAGGTTTGCAAGAAATGTTTTCGATACATTTAATATATCCTCTTGTTGAACAGATATCTGGTGTGAATCCTGTTGCATTTCACTAAAAGCAGATTCGTAAGTTTCTTCTGATATATTTTCTTCATAAACTTCTTTTTTATTTTCAAGGCAACCTATACCAAGAATATTGCTTGTGTTGTGTACAGATCCGTGGCTTATTTCCGCGAATCTGTGAGACCTAATAATGCTTGATAATTTGTCGCAATTCCATAAATTATTATCTAAATTTATTGTCAATCCTTGAGTTAATCCATCGTATTCGAAAGATGTCAAATAGTTGTTATTTAAGAAAATAGTTTTCAACTGACGTAAATCATGAAATATTCCTTTTGGTAAACTCGTCAAATTATTCCAACTTAAATTTAGTACGTTCAAGCTTACTAATCTAGTGAAAGTTCCAACTACAAGATTCTGTATTCCAGTATTGGATAAATCTAAATATTCCAGTTTTAGTAGATTGTGGAATAAATTAACTGGTAACCCACTGGTGTGAAATAAAGGATTATTGTTCAAGGAGAGCATACTAAGGAGAGGAAAATTATTAAAACTGTTTTCATCTATGTACTTAATATTATTCCATCCTAGTATCAAATATTGTAATGCCGAAGCTTTTTTAAGTTGAACATTAAATTCTTGTATATTATTCCTGTGTAGTATTAGAGAATTTAACTCAGAGCATTTGGAAGTAAATTCGACTCGTTCTATGACATTGTATGCTAGGGCTAACACAATTAAATGCCCACAATTATTCATTAGAGGTGCTGCATTCAAAATTTTGTTATAAGCCAAGTTGAGTGCGTATACGTTCAATTCTTCTAGTTGATCGTCTTCGACTACGCTTATATTATTTTTCGATAAATCCAGAATTAATAATTTATTTGTACTGTTAAATTGTATTTTATATAATATATCTATATTATTTCCACTCATAGTTAACTTACTTAAATACATTAAATTACTAAAAACATTCGGAGCAATATTTGTTATATTACTTTGCTGAATGGAAATCATATTTAAGTTTACAAAGTCACTGAAAAATTTAGGCTTCATGTCCACATTGCTGCTATAAATATATATTTCTTCTACATCTTCAGGATACTGACTCCATATATTATCCGTGACCATGTAACAGTGTAATTCATAAGTAATCCCCGAAAAAGCCTTTTTTGCTTTTATCATAACAATCTTGTACTGTTGTCTGAATTAGAATAAATAGAAGTGAAACAAAAGTCGTCAGCAATTTCTGGTGGGTATTCATAATAAACCAAAACCTAAAAATGATAATTTACAATGTAACAGACAAAACCAATTAATAATAATAAAAATAATTTTTAGTATGTTCCATAATATTAAAAAGTATTGAATATGTCATATATTCGCATATCAATAAGAAACGTGTCACATATAAGGTAAGGATTTAATTTATGTATGTGATCGTATTGCGTCGTCGTATTGCCACTATGAACAACTGGCAGTACGTTACAATATTTTAAGCAGTTTAAATTTGTTTAAAGGCATTTAATGACAATTTATTATTAAAATTAATTTATCGTTACCAATATCGCGTTTTTCTTATCCCGCGCTTACTATAGTTTTGATTCTTCGATGCATATTTTGATTAGTTTGATTTTTAGTTTAATTTGATTGAGGAGTAATTCTCCACTCTCTCTATAAAGCAATACGAAAGTGATTTACATTCTCCGAGACTACTGCACATCCCAAATATGTTCAACCGGGTTTAGATCAGGGCTATGCGATGGCCAAATCATTCAATAAATATACACTCGTTGCAAGTATGCTGAAACGATATGTGTTGTGTACGTTCGATTATTATCGTCAATTAATAAAACCCATCACCAAGAGCACAAGGCACAACATGTTCTGAAATGACCTTTCCTATGTGCCTATGAGCCGCCAAAGATCAATTTTCAATGAAAGTGAGCTCTGTACAGATTTAGGTTTAGTAGGGAGTGCCAGTCCATGCCATTACAGCCTTTGTGAGACGGTATCCTTAGAGAAAATGTACATTTAAAAAACCGTTTCCTCAGTAATCTCGTAGGAAGTAAGGGAAAAAATTAATTTTCTTTGGAATGTCACATATATCGTCTAATAAAAGAAATAAATAAAATCACATTTTAATGTTACACTTAAGATAGAATGATTTCATTTTCTAATTAAAGAAAAATGCAGTCTACAAGTAAATTATAAGAAATAAATAAAATCGTTTTTAATTACAGTTGCCAGAAAAATATCATAATTTCTGTCATTAATATATTAATGTATATAATCAATATTATTTATAACCAAAGCAAAATAATATAAATTTCTCACCTGTACAAGTTTATCTTAACTTTCTCTGCTCGTACACAATTGGAAGATACGCAAAGTAATTTGTACTTGTATTAAGGAAATCGATATCTTTCCTGATAAAAACGACTTGATAAATGTATATACTTATCAAGTCCTTACTTTATTGCAAAGGTAAGTGAACAATTAAGTTTACGTAAAAAATTAAATAAATCAAAATTTAAATTACCTATAAGCATGTTTATACATACGTATGTATGTATGTTTGAACATAATCGATGAGCCACGGAGAAACTGTAGCGTGAAAATATTAATTTTGCCACTAGTTATTTCAAAATGATTAGATCATAAAAAGAAAAATAAGTACAAGTATAAGCAACTGACAAATTACAAACTTAAGAATAAATACTCCGTGTAAGAAGCAATTTAACAAATAATAGATACACAGTCTGTTGGGGAGAGAAAAGGAGCTTTTTTAAAACAGTAATTTTTAGCGACACCATCTATTAAAAAAATATGCGTCGGTAAGGTAGGTCTTTCACCAATGTTATGTAAAAATACTATGACATTTGTATCATTAGAAGCAGAGAAATTGCGCATAAAGTAACAGTGTGTACTTGACATTGATCGTAAAATGAATTTAAAAAAAAGAGCAAAAATCAGGTTTTATTTTAACTCAAATCATTACTGAAACATTTAATTTGACGAAACAAGTGTATGATGATGCGTGTTTATCACATACTAGTGCGTGTGAGTGCTATAAACGATTTAAATACGGTCGTACGGACATAAATGGCGACGAACATCTGGTGCAAAAAGAATCTGTGGTTACGGAAATTAACATCGAGCTTGTAGGTGAATTTATCAGAAATGAGCCGAAATCTTCATTGCGATACGTGGGAATTGGAATTAAATTTTTCCAAAGATTCAATTCACCGCATTTTGACACAGTATTGGCACAGTATTGTACAAACTTGATTAAAGACTCAAACAAGGACGAAAACTTATTGGCGATACAGAATAGACCTGGCGTTTTCATTACGACCTAGAGACCAAATGTTAAAGCTCTGAATAGGCATCCAAGCGAAGAAAGACCGAAAAAAGCCGTCAAAAGTGAAGACAATGTTGATTTCTGTTTTAAGATTCGAAAGGCATAGCGCACAAACAGTTTGTACCAACTAGTCAAACAGTCAATGCTGTATATTATTTCGGTATTATGGAGCGTCTTTTGGCGTTTATTCCTCCATTGTGTTAATGGTAGCTGGCGTTTGTTACATGATAATGTACCATCTCATCGCTCGACGCTTATCACTAATTGTCTAACTACAAATGGTATTTTAACCATCAAACATTCACCGTATTCACCGGATTCGCCCCCTGTGATTCGATCATTCTCCAAACTACATTTTCCGATGAAGATAGTGCTGACGTCGAAGCCATTAAAAAGGCGTCGACAGCGATCTTGAAAGACATCTCTAAAGATTAACTTAAAAATTCATTCGACATGTTAATTAACCGTGCAAAACAAAGCCGAAGGCAGCAACTTTGAATGAAATAAATGAATTTTGCCAAAATGATAAGCTTTTTTTACTTCAAGAAAGTTCCTTTTACTCTGAGACAGACTGTGTATATTTGAAGATAATATATGATTCATAGAGAAACTGTAGCGTTAAGATATTAATTTTGCCACTATTCATTTCAAAATGATTAGATCATGAAAGAAAAATAAGTACAAGTCCAAACAACTGACAAATTACATACTTAAGAGCAACAACAACAATTATTATACATTATAAAATCAAAGTATACTAGAAAAGAATGAAAACAAAAACAGTGATCGCATAGTTACAAAAAGGTCAGTGTAATTGTTATTTACATTTGTCATCATATTATGTGATAATTGTGACTTATAATAAAGATGCCAGTCTCGTCTTCAATCCGAAGTCATCATCCTAGCCGCTTCGTGGTAATTTAAATAAAATAAGTTACGTTAAGCAAGAAAGAAAAAAGAAGCACCTGCTTAAAAATTATAATTTATGAATATACCGGCGTATCTCCACCTAAACAGACCTATTAAATACATTTACTGTACTATGATGAATCGGGTAAAATCTGTCGGTATCCCACCACCATCTTCCTCAATGAATTGAACATTAAGTATATTAACTAACAGATCTACAAAGCTAACCGATGAGGACCATTAAACTACAGGAAGCACCCATACAAAATTGTTCAAACATACAGATTTGAAGAGCGACACGCAATAAATTATAACGAACACAAGAGAAAACCGACGATGAAACACAGAATAAGTGTACAAAAGAAGAAGTACAAACAGCTATAGCATGGCAACCACCTGTCCTCATCTCTATTCGAATATACTTTACTTTTCATCAGATCGATGCTACTAAAAACAATCCCAAAAATAGATCATCTTCAAGTCAGAATCATCGTAAAAGCATTAAAAATAGAAAATCAGACAGAATAGATTGAATAAGAGGGTTGATGGGGACAGAGTCTACCAAACACATGGAAAATAGATATACAGGTCGTCTTAATGCTACTATAGCGATTTATAAGAGACTATAAATATCTCTGTTGTGCCTATTTTCCGCGGCACTACAGGCAAGGAAGAAGCCACGTCTCCACTTAATTAAAGAATTTGTTTCAGCAATTGAAATGCAAAATTTGTTAGTAAAACTGATTTAATGAGTCACTATAACGAAACTTAATTGTGTCAGAAACGCATTCCAAAGAATTTTGCTGAAGAGAAGATGGATGCTCTATGTCACTTTCAGGATAGAAGACATCACATTCGAATGAGAGAAATATCAAAAAACGTCTTCTAGCATTTTACAAAGCTAATTGGAGATGTAAGTAATTTTGATATAATACAAGAGAACTGTAACCTAGCCTATTTAGAGATATGTCAAATTAAAGAAATTTTATCAATCTTATAATAAAACCTAATAATCTAATTGATGTGAAATTTCTTTTCTGATTCTTCATAGGGTAAACATTTCACATGACGGAAAATACTCAATACTTAAACAAACTGAAAGATTGTGAGTACATGTAAATGTTATGAGATGGGGTAGATTACAAAAAGTACTTGACAAAACATTAGAGAAAGTGTCTTACTATTTGTTTCATCAAATCCTAAACAAAACCAGGAATCCTAGATATTCGTCACAAATTTCCAAAACTGATCACATATAATTTTGGCTTCCCCACTTGATTGGTAAAAGCTTTATAAGCATTCAATAATTCACACTTTACCATTGAATGTAATCAGACGAATTGAAACCGATGAAAGAACGGTCTACTTTTTTTTTCATTTGCTGAAGTAATATTCTTCCAATCTTATTTTTCTCTCGACCTCATGATTGCATCAAAAAGAAAATGATCTGCATGGTCGGCAGGTCTAACTATGCTCACTGAATGATTAATTATCATTTGTAATTTCTGGCAAGAGGCATATACTGTAGAATTTTCATCAGTAAATGCCTTGAGAAAATTTCATTTTAAATATATAACATCGTTATAAAGAGTTTTGCAATTGACATTGTACGTCAAATTGTTGTTTCACTGAAAATTATATAATAGTAAAAATAGTATCATACAAGCATATCATTGAGGCTATATGAAGGTAATTTGTGAAGGTAATGTTAATTTTGCAATGAAACGGACTTAAGGAAAGCTTTTATAAAGACACTTTTATTATCAATTATTTTCCTACATAAGTTCCTTACCAGTTTAAATATTTATCGAACGAATTTGGTGATCATAGAACTCTGTTTCCTGTGATGATAGTAATTTATCTGCAACCGTTTTCACTTCTTCGTCAGTGTCGAAACGCTTCCCTCCCGGGAAGATCTTCATATGTCGGAAAACATGGTAGTCACTAAGTGCGAGGTTTGTACTGTATGGGGAATAATACCGGCTGACCGCGTTCCACATCGCACGCAATTTTCTTAACTCCAAGATCTTAGATATAATCAAATACAAAACTGATTATGAAATGTGCAAGCGTTCCAAAGATAACGTAAACTATCGCCGTAGGTTTTGATGTCAACTGCCTGCATCAGATCGTCGCTGGATGTACACGGTCGATCAGAGTACTATTCATCATGGACGTTATCACAACTTTCATTGAAAAATACTTCATCTATTTTCGCACAGTTGTTGCGTTCTCATCGTATATTTCATATATCTGGCGACGATTATTGTATTCCTCCATATTTGTAGTGAAAAAACAGGATGACTGTTTGACTGTATAACTGTATGTCACAGTTGTCGGTGTGTACAATTTCCTTAAACATTTCAACATGACTGCGAACAGCATCCCGAATCCCTTCTTAGCTTAAATACGGATAAGATTTATTCTGTGTTAAAATACTGTATAAATTGTCTCTTTGGGTATCCTTTATTATCCTTATTATACATAATGTATTTTTTCTGTTTTTCGTAGGTCGTTTATTGTTATAAAATATTATCAGTCAATTACATATTGTTCGTTGTCGACGATAACGTTTTGCCATCTTTCGGTAACATTCACATTTCGTCATTCATAAAAGGACCTATCTTTATCGGCGAAAAACTTTACATGGTACTGATTTAGTCACATCTAAGACGAGCGCTATATGTACATGAAGGGAGTTGTGAAGAGAACTAAATAAATAGATCTCCAAAAGTATATTCCATCCAAGTCCCAAATTTTTTGACTGGAGATGAAACTTGTGTGTGATCGCACGTCATCGTGATGAAATATTACTCCTTTACGATTAGCAAGTTATGAACATTTTTGGAAGGTGGATTCTTTGAAGCTCTCTAATTGCTGACAGTGCAAACTTGAATTAATTTTTATAAAATCTCACCACCTTCGTCTAATGAATGTCTACTTTCGATTGCGTTTGAGACGAATCTTCAAGTTATGAGCATAACCATTTTTACATCATATTGCGGTAAACGATCAATTTTGCATTACCAGAAATCAGTTGCCTTAAGAAAAGTAGCGTTTTATATTTTGTCAAGTGAATTCAAATATAAAACTTGTTGAAAAATCCTTTTCATATGGTCGTCAAGGCTTGAATGTTTCTGCAACCTCTCGTGTCGTCTGCTGCGTTTGATTCGATCAAAGTTTATGTTCTCGTCACCAACCTTGAAGAGGTGCTGGCCCAGTAATGTTGTTAATGTAAAAACAGCAAAAAAGACAATCATTAGCATTGTAAAGCCTTTTAAACCGTTCACAATTTTGACGCGAATTCTTTCCTTTATGGAAATAAAAGAGAAAAATACGACCAAAATTCACACTGGTCTTCCATTATAAGCTTTTTATAAAATTTCAAACATTCAATATGTAAATAATTTGAAAACGAATTAGTGCAATCTATTGCTAGAATAAATCTTCTCGGCATCTCAGTATATATTTACATTAAAACGAGATGGTACATATGCCCACGTCTGTGTTTAAGAACCAACTTCAACTATGAAAATAATCGTGCATATTTAAATTTCAAATATTTTTATCAGCAGATAAAAAGACTAATTCTTCTATTAAATAACTATACAATTGGAGGTATGGTATGAAACCGTAGATTATTGGCGAAAATTTAACCTAATACAAATACAAATTCTACAATAGTTTCTTGTAACTTTCAAAAGTGCTTTCTGTAATATATGTTGGCGTCATTCGAAGAAAATATCTGTGTATGTGGTCTCTATTCTATTTCTTGTATAGATAAAGGTATATTTGAAAAGTGTAAACATATGTATGTATCGTAATGTTCGTTATATACGGTGCTATGTGCAATCTGTGACGAAGCTGTGCAAAAAAATCAAATATCTACCAAGTATCATGATTTAGTCATACATATACAGTGTGTATCAGCCAAATGGAATAAATTCGATAATAATTAAATGGAAGGGTGTTCGAAAAAACGCTCGGACACGTCGATTGGGATTTTTAGTTGCGTATTTTTTTAAATAAAAAATTTATATACAGGGTGTGTCATGTAAAATTGATCAATACCAACTTTCTTATTTTAAATGCAACACCCTGTCAAATATTAAATGTTTGGATTCTTTAGAAAATTCTAGACATATTTCATGTACAATGTCCTATACCTATCTTCGACTGTTTCGGAAATATTAAATGTTTTCAGATTAATTTGAAAAATTTTTGATAATGTAAAAATAACAAGAAAAACATTAATGTCACTGTAGGAGATGTTCAAAGTGTTCGCCGCAAACGTCTTGACAAAATTTCCCAATCTTAAATAAAAATTTTTTCTCAGGTGTGACCCATCTAATCGCAAC
>JAVIWB010006702.1:0-122498 GCA_031893035.1 Dermolepida albohirtum
CCATTTCCGCACAACAGATTTCGATAAAGTACCTTCACCGTACACAGCACAAATTTTATCACAAGCCTGCGCAGCGTTCTTCCCCTTATCATAATAATATTGCAGAATATAGCGAAATTTCTCATTATTCTTCTCCATTTTCAAGTGCGAATAACTTTCCAACCACTGCACCGATTACAATGTTTCTACGCTCAAACTAACGTTCGGAAGGTCATCTAAAAAACGAGCCGTCGGTGGTGTCGCTGTGACTTGTTGTTCTTTAGTTATCGGCAACCAATGCCATCTATCGGGAAAAACGCCACGAACTTTTTCCCAGACCCAATATTATGCTACAGAGACAAAGACACAGTCAAAAGAATAAATTTCTGTAATAAATGTTTTCTGAATGAAACGAAAATTGTTTTTTAAATAATAAGATTATGGCCATATTTTTTTGGATTCTAAAGGCGTAATATTTATTTACAATTTGCTAAAAAGTGATACAATAACTACCCCATATTATGCTGACAAACTGGCACGTTTCGATGCCGAATTAAAGTTCGAATGAAATCCGAAAGAATTTCGTCACCGGTAATCACTGTAGATGAAATCTGAATATATCACTTTACTTTACACAGAAACAAAAATACAGTCAAAACAATAAATTTCTTCTGATGAAAGTGATCCAAAGAAACAAAACTTGCTGTTTCAACTGATAAGGTTATGGCGCGTTTTTTTTTTTGGGGTTCCAAAGGCTTAACCTTTATTAACTATTTGCAAAAGAGAGATACAATAACTGTCCTATATTATGCTGATATATTGACGCGTCGTACTTAAAATAAAACGACTGCATTTATTCAGAAAAAAAACATTTCATTCCTCCAGGAAAACGCGTCCCACTCATTCAACCTTACATTACTGCCATGTCCACCATATTTACCAGATCTGATACCGAATGATTTTTCTTGTCCTCAAACTTGAAAAAGTGGCTTGGTTGAAAGAGATTCGGAATAAACGGGGAAGTTATAGCTGCAATGAATACGTGGGTTCTATTTTAAGTTTTGCATATAAAACTGGGATAAAGAAGTAGATAGCTTTTAAAGATTTCATTGTTTTTCGAAATATTCTCCACGAAGATCAATGCACATTTGCATGCGCTCGAACTATCTCTGGAGGCATTTATTCTACTCGTTTGCTGGTACAGTCAAAATTGCGTTTTTGAAGGCATCGACTGCTCCTTCTGATGACTGGAACCTTGACCACACAATACGTTCTTAATTTTCGGAAAGATAAAGACATCACTAGAACTTAGGTCCGGACTGTACGGAGGATGGTCTAACAATTCGACGTTTCGTTGCGTTAAAAATTCAATTGCCTTGCATGCTGTGTGCAAACTTTGTCTTAATGGAAGAATATTCGTCGTCCGGGGTTGGTTTTTCAAAGCTCAATGATGACTTGCGGCAAACAAATGGTTGTATACCAATCGGCGGTAACAGTTCTTTAATCTTGTAAAGAAGTTATTGCTGCACGACCTGCTTTCGCGACAAATGTCGCGGAGATCTTTTTGGAAACACTTCGAGAATGGACAACTTTTTTCAGTGTTTCTTCATCTTGGAACACTCAAACAGACGATTGGCGTCTATTTTCTGGCTCGTATGAGTAAATCCAAGATACATGGCCACTGAAAATGTTGTATGTATTTTTAGAGTTTACAGCTTTGAAGAGTTTTTTGACACCAATTCACCCTAGCTACTTTCTGTTATTCGATCAATAGATGCGGTATCCACTGGAAAATAATTTTTTTACACGAAATTTTTTGAATTGAGGTCTTTGAAATCTCCAACAATGCTTCAATCTGACGATACGTCACATGTCGATCTTCGTTGATGATCTTGCTCACAACATCGACGTTTTCGTGAGTGACTGCCGTGTTTGGTGAACCTGCTCTTGGACCGTCGCTAAGATTAAGCCGTTCACGTTTAAATTCTCAATATCAACGAGAAATTATTGACTGATATGGTGCTTCATTGCCGAAAACAGAAACCAATTCGACGAGGCATTCTTGTTGAGATAATTATCTTCAAAAATTATAAAAAATTATTCCGCGAAATTGTTCTGGGTTTAATTCCATTTTTCAACTTTGTCAACTTTGACAGTTCGTTGTAGCTACAACACTACAGTATCTCTCTAAATGTTTGGATTAAGGTTAAATAAAGATGGAGGTTAATTTTTAGTATTAACGTTTGATTAGTGACGCCCTCTATGTTCTACTATGCAAAACTTAAAGGACATCCTACATATCTACTTTGACTAAAATTAGCTTTTAGACGAAAAAAAAGGAGTTGCTGCTCTAGGTGGATTAAGTTGAATGAAAATTATGTTGAAAGATAAAATATATTTTACCCTGCAATAAGTATTTCAATTTTCTCGTTAAATAGTACTGATATATTAGATTTCCGAAAGTCTTAGTCTTATCACATTTAGAAATATTATTTATATTTAGACTTCCCGAACAGCCTGTATTGATTAATATTCCATTGCTCGCAGAAGCACAACATATTACAACAAAAGTGTTTATTGCATTGAAATTTAATCATTATGATAAAATTAATGTAAACACACACATACGTATATATATGTTTAAAGATTCGCTTCAAAAAAATTCTTGAGAGTTAAAAATAGCATATTCAATTTTAAATAACCGGAACAGAAGCAAGCGCAATCTCTAAACTGAATTATTCCTCCCCACCAACGCCCACGGATTGTTTGTATGGATTTTTCAGTCGCACCCAATTCCCCTGAATCCTTGTTTACGTTTATTGAAGGCGAAAGTGTTCGGTGAGATACAGCAGCAAGATGACTGATGTACAAGATATTTACGCTGAGTTGGGAAAGCTAGACAAAGATGTATTAGTTGAGATAATAGTGTCCGGTAAATTGCCGGACGATATACAGAACAGTGCAGTGTCCGATTATTTGAAGAAGAATTCGAAATTGTTTCTGAATACATCGAAGCACTCGATGGAGGATGTAAGTGATTATGATGAGAGCACAATGGCAATTGACGATCGTCATAATTCAGGTAGGGAAATAGATGTGGACTTTGGTAATAGAATTTGCTTACCTCGTTTCTTAATTTTAATTTTAAATCATTAAAGTTAATAGCATGGGAAATGCTAAATGTAATTTCTTATAACTAAAAAAAAATGCTTTTAAATATACAATAATTAAATTTTTTTTTCTAAAATTCTTGTTTAGATTGACGTTCTACCATTCTGCGTTATATTACAAACGCGCAGTATGTACCAGATATCTTCTTCAGCCCAGACATAGCAACCGTGGATCAATGTCACATACATTCTTTTTCTTTTAAACGAAGTACACATTTTCATCTAGATAAGATGAGGTCTGAATTTTTAAATGAAAGATTTATGTAAACATAATTATGAGAAACTCGGCAGAGATAAATGTAATAAAATTTATTTAATGCCAATTCTTAGTAAGTCAAACATATTCAGAAATGTAAGTGACATATTTTGCAGAAATTTTTCTTTTACAAGAGCAACAATCTGGTTATTGCGATAAGTCAAGTTGAAATTATGAAAAAAATTAAATCAAATCAATATATTACTTCAAGGAATGGTCAAAGTAAAAGGTGTCTCAAATTGCGCGTTTTTTTTAAGAATAAATAAAATATAGATGGTGCACTGAATTTGTCTGGGTATGTGGGCATTAAAAAGTGTGATGTTTAACATTTATAAAAATGGTTTCCTACACGGTACAACATGTTCAAATTGTTGAATTATTTTATAGAAGTCAGCGTTCTGTGAAAAGAGTTTTTAGAAAATTACATGAATTTTATGTTTTCATAATCGTCCATCTGAAAGCACTATTGGTCGAATTATTAAAAAATTTCAAGAGACCCGTTCCGTGGAAGATAAAAAAATGAAAAATACAGTCGTAGTGGTCGTTCGCAAGAAAATATCGGTTTGGTTCCTGAAAGTGTTGCTGAAGATCCTGAAATGTCCATTAGACGACGTTTATAACAACTTGGACTTAGTGGATCAACAACATGGCGTATTTTATACAAGGATTTAGCTCTGAAGGCATATAAGGTTCAGATAACACATGAACTGAAGCCATTAGATCATTTAAAATCTCGTTTATTTGTCAATTTCATCAATGCACAACCAGCCGATTTTTCTCAAAAAATAATGTTTTCCGATGAGACACATTTTGAACTTGGTGGCTATGTTAATAAACAAAATTACCGTATCTGGGGTGAGGAAAATCCACGAAGTATTCATGAGAAACCTATGAATCCTAAACGACTTACTGTTTGGTGTGCATTATGGTCAGGTGGTGTAATTGGACCTTACTTCTTTGAAAATGCTGCTGGTGAAGTTGTAGCTGTCAATGGTGATCTTTTGACCATAATAACCTTTTTCGTGTAGTGCATGTTAGTTTAATAAAAGTATTTTTTAAAAATCTTGTGAAACAGACACAGTGCAATCTTGGTTTTAATGAATATTGATCTTTTAAAGCACTTTGAAATATCTGCTGATGATGACAAGAAATACGTTACAGAATTTACAAATAGTTAATTGTGGAAAGGGGTTATATATCAACCTTATTGATCAAGCTCAAACACCTGTCACTTTGCACACTGAATTAATGAATAATCAATTGATTTATTGAGATTTATTGAGAGAAAAATTTCTTGGATTTGTAATCTCAAGACGGTCATGTTAATTGGCCACCAAGATCATGTGATTTGACACCGTTAGACTATTTTCTTTAGGATTACGTGAAAAGTCAGGTTTATAAAAACAATTCACAATCAATTCCTGCTTTGAAAGATGAAATTATTCGTGTCATTGGTGAAACAGAGCCTCAATTATTCAAAATGTCATTGAAAATTTTAACAAAAGAGTGGACGTCTGTGGAGCTGCAAGAGGAGGCCATTTGGCAGATATTATTTTTCGCATATACATAGCATAACTGCTACTTCAATTACCAATAAAAATTTTTGAAGGCGAATGCAAAAAAACCACAAAGTTTGAAACACCTTTATATGCCACCGTTGTAATGGTAGATGATAATAGTCATAATTCAAGTAGATAAATAGGTATGAAAATCAGTAATAGAATTTACTTTTTTTGGCATTTATTTTTAATTGTAAATGTATTAGAACGCAAAAGAAAACTATTTTCAGAAACATGAAAATTTAAAATTTCCATTCTAAAAATTCTTGTGTTAATTGATTTGCCATTTTGAATATTATTGTAATTGTAATTTATGATATTTTTCTTCGGCACATCAAATTAAAAGAGTCTACGTGCCAAAATGAACATTCTGAACAAAAAATTTTTTTGTGTACCAGTCTATAAAAGTGCAAGCAATATTTCAAAATATTAATTACTTCCTCATAATAACACAAGTGGAAAGTTATAAACAAAAATTAGCCAAAGTAATTACTTAAAGTCAAAATTCCAAGAAAGGGTTAAGATAGATCGTCGCCTTCGTCTAAAAGGGTTTATCTCCTTAAGAATTTTTCTCAATTAGGCTTTGATAAAACTGTTTATGATTTCGTTCCTTTATTAAACTGATTATAGTTATCAAATTCTCTCTATTATATGCACTAATGTTGTCTTTGCAGTTTCTTGCAGAAGGTATTATCTTTATAAAATTTGCCTTTTTCCGTTTTTCCAATACATTTATTTCAGTCTACCCCTCCATTTCCATTTGAAAGTTTATCGAATACGAACCGTAGTTAGCTTGTTTTTTTTTGTAATTTTAATCCAGGAAGCGTTGCTTATGTTCAGTTTAGGGATCATATCGGGACAACGAGATGGCCACTTCATTACTCCGCATCTACCTACCCACGTATTTATAAAAATATTTATAAAAATTTAATTGAAATACACTCCTATTGCTAAAGCAAAATGTGGTAGAACTCCATCTATAATATGAGAATATTATTTTTCATCGAATGTGACTGGTAGTTTGTTTTTTTGCAATTTATATTCAGGAAGCGTTGCTTATGCTAAGTCTAGAGAATCATATCAGGAGGAGGTGGCCACTGTATTACTCCACATTTACCTATCCACCTATTTGTAAAAATTTGTTTGAAATAGACTCTTATTGCTAAGGCAAAATGTGATAGAACTCCATCTTTAACATGATCAGAGAATAATCCTTTTATTTCTGGAACTAAGAAATCTTATAAAAAGATCAAGAACTCTGTGCCATCAAATAAATACGGTTTAACAATTTAATTTCTTGTATTCCAGCCCAAATATTTATTTTATTAGGATATTGCTTGTGTACTCCAATCTTCTGATCTGGATTTTATGTATTCCAACGTCGACAGTTTTGCTTGTTGACCGTACTCCAGGAAAATAATATTTTTCATAAATAAAGGCTTCTGTTGGCATCTATTTATTATGATTTCGGTAAATTTTAGTTGAAGATTAGAATCATCTTCGTTTAGTTTTTGAACTAATTGAAGTTTATACAGGCTTCTTTTTCTAGGAGAAACAATACAGATTTTCTACTAACACCATTATTGATAGGCAAGCTTCTGATTAGTTTATGCGGATTATTTTTATTATCTGATTTCTTTTCAATGTTTAAAATAGGTTTCTTTCCAGATTTAGATAAATCTCTTGCATGTTCAAATTGACGAAATTTCTGTTCTATTCTCTTAGCAGCAGACTGAGGGATGTATTCGTCAGAATGTTTATCATTGATTAATTCACATACTTCCTCACTACAACCTATTAACATCGAAATTTCATTTTTTGCTTTTCAAAGAGAATCATTGTGAAATAGAAAGCTACATTGTTATTTGAGTTGGTATAATAGCTGTTGGGGTCTAAAGGTAGTCATTTATTAAATTAAATCTTATTTGAAAGCATTTTCAGTTTTCGACTATGATGTATGCGATTTGGGTAACAACATGGATAAAAGTAATGCTGCCAACAAAAATGGAACAGGGATCTTTTGGAGAGATTATGTCAACGGCACGATTCCGGCAGATGCTGTGGAAAGTGTAGATGGAAAATACATTGGACAAGTTAGATATGAGAATAAACTCCTACCAGCTTGCATATTTCCTGATAGTCGTCTAGCGGTTGCAGAACGATATGGGAAACGAGTCGTTATGGATAATATTAAAGTAAGTATAGTTGAATTCAGGAATGTTTTTCGATCACGTGATCACTCTTGTATGAAATAAGATGACGACGGGAAGTGAGGATGTTATATTAAATACTATATTTACAAAGCTACTAGGAAAGTTTTGCAATATGACGCAACAATGAATCGTGGGAAGCTGCTTGTTGCTGCATGTTGAGACATGTTCACAAGTGCATAGAAGCCGCCGAGCCATGTCGATGGGCTCAGTTATTCATTAGCAGTGAGAGTGTAAAGTGCTTGCGATGGCATCGTGGTCAGGAAATGAGGTAAGGGCAGTTTTGCGTTATAATTTCGTGTGTGATTTAAACATAGTCCAGTGCTTCGAAGAAATAACTCTTGCACTAGGTGATGTGGCCGGGAAGGCCACGATCGTCAGTTACAGAGAAAAACGTTACTACTGTTTGGAAAATGCTTGGCTAGAACAGGCGAGTGACCTACCAACAGATAGAGGGTACGTCAGGCCTAAATGCACCAGCAATTCGTTCGATTCTGCATGATCATTTGACGTGAAGAAACTTTGTTCTCTCTGGGTGCCACATCGACTGACTGAAGAGCAGATGACACGGCGTGTGACTTGGTGCCGGGAGATGCTAAAAAAGTTTAATAAGGGACAATATCGGTATGTGAACAACATCGTGACAAGTGACGAGACTATTACGATGTGCCGACCAAAGCTCAAAACAAAGTTTGGGTCTTCGATGATGAGGACACACTCGTAGTTGTCAGAAAATCCCGATCTGTAAAGAAGAAAATGATAGCTGTATTTTTCAAATCCAGTGGAATTGTGGAACACGTTTTGGACAAACAGAAGACAGTCACAGCTAAGTGGTATACTGAACAGTGCCTGCCCAAAGTCACTGGATCTATGAAGAATCTGCCGCCAAAGTGAAGAATGAACACCAAGTACTTCCATCACAATAATGCTCCAGCTCACCCTGCCACAGCCTGCACCGAATATTTGACCACGATAGGATTGAAACTTCTCGAGCACCCTCCCTACAGTCCAGATTTTGCTTCCTATGACTTTGCACTGTTCCCGCATGTGAAAATGAAGCTAAAAGGGAGGCGGTTTTCCAGTGATGAGGACATTCTGCGGGCTTGGAACAACGAGTCTGCTTTACTCCCTAGTGAAACTTGGCAAAGCTAGTTTAAAGATTGGTTTCGCAGGACGGAGAGGTGTATTGAGTGTCGAGGAAGTTACTTTGAAAAAATTAAATAAACAAAGCTGTATTGCAAAACTTTCCTAGTACCCTTTGTATATTGCTATCAGATGGGATAAAATTAGGAGATCCGATTAATATAACCTGAGAAGTTTGTAAATATAGGTTTCGTTAATTGGCGTGAATATTGCTAAAAGAAGCACATGTTTCTATTAATATTAAAGAATCACCTATATATTGGAAAAGAGAATTTATTAATGAATCGTTTGTTTTCAAGCAAGTTACATATTAGGTGTCTTAATGATATTTATCTAAAACACCTTAGAAAGAACAAAAGCCACATCGGAAAAAAAATAAAAATGAATTGAGAAATTTATGTCTTATGAAACATTATTGAAATGATTATTAAATACCTCACAAAAAGAAGTAGTTCGTTTATTAAATGAAAAAGTAAATAACAATTTTAACATAATAAAACTAAATAAAAATAAATAGTCTGATATAGTTTATTCACTGTCCATGTCTTCATCGGTATCAGATTCTGAACCAGTATTTACAGAAAAAACAAATTCCTCTTCGTCAAAGTTTGCTTCTCAATCATACCACTTCTTTATTAATGCATCAGTATGTCGAAAACATTACTTCCAAAAGTCAGGTGAGCAGATATTTAAAGATTGCTGCCATATTTTTAAAACATTTTCATCTCCATATCCTTCTTCACCAATATGTTTATTGTAATGCATTTTTACACGTGCCCAAGGAAGTTCGATTGCATTGAATTCACAATGGTATGGTGAAATTCGGAGTACTTCGTGGCCAGGTTTTATTATCAATTCATCTATTTCATAGATCTTTCACCTTTTATGCCGCTTTGCTATTCAAGCAGTTCAAATTTTCTTATCGTAGTTTCATGGTCCATATTATTATTATTCAACCAATTGATTATTGTTGCATTTTTCCAATTTTAACATGGTTGCTTTTCAAGTAATAAACTGCGGTAAGCCGCATTGTCCATTATGATTAAAAACGGTTCATGCAGATTTGGAATAAATTGGTCATTTATCCATCTTGCAAACTTTGCAATGTTCATTTCACCATGATAATCAGTTAACGCTGTTACCGAAGGAAATATCAAACTTGCGTTTTCAATAAATCGATCTTCCTTTATTGCCCTTAGCAAAAATCCGTCTCATCGAGGAAGACAACATCCCTTTTATAAGGCGAGGCAACATGCATTTTATAATTGCGTAAAAGAAAATATCATAATGCAGCGAAAACAAAAGTTCTGCGATCAATGTCTTTCACAAATTTAAATTCTGAATGTTTTAACAGAGGATTCAAAGAAGAAATGCTGATATCCATGTTATACCGCTCCTATAGTATTGCATTGATATTTTCTAAATTGACGTTTTACAAAAATGTAGTATAAGCATTTCTTTATGGAAAGATTTTAAGTAGGTACGTTCTTTGTATATGTTGTATATAATATTACGAGCCATTTTCTCCCGTTCACCTATATCTCGACTTTTCAACATGCTACGTGGTTTATAAGTTCCTACTAGTAACGCAGTTTCAGTTTCTTTCTTGTGTTTGACATTAAACACTGTTCTAACAGAAATACTTAATACTGCAGCTTCTTTCTAAAATAATGCTTTTAGAAATTTGTTTACAAAAAATTTGTTACAAAATTAACGGTCCGCCGTTGCATTTTTCAACTTCAAAATATTGCAACAACTTCTAAACAAAGTCTTGGCAATTAGAATCTCGACGTGCAGCTGGCATGACTATACCTAACCCATAAATAACAAATGTAAAAGCTGCTTACGTAGGTTAACTAAGTGGAAACTTACAATGATGATGAAATAAATATGATAAATCAGCTGTTAGAACGATAACAAAAAACAGCGGAAAATACAAGGAATATAACAATATCGAAACCTTAGAAAAGACAAACTTCATAAGTCAAAAGTCAAAACATTGTTTGATCTGCATTATACGTGACACATGTGCGCATAATACACATTCTCTGCGTACGTCTGTTTCTATGTTTTCACAATTTCTTGACAAGACGTAGCAGTAATAGAAAAACACTCTTTGTAGCGTTATTGATACATCGATAAACATTCGTGGTTCCAACTTTAGCTATTATCTCGTCGATATAAATAAAACATATGAACCGCAAATCTTAGTAGATAAGCAAGTTAAGTTTCCATTTACCCGTTGGTATGTTATCACGGCTCGAATAACTTGTGCGTCGATGGTCAGATGTATAATTTCGCAATCACAATTCTTTTATTTCTAAAGAATAAAATACTCTATTATTTATCTTGCAAAAGTATGTTTAAATTTGCAAATAAAAGTCTCGCAAATGTTTAATAACTTTATTACAAGTAAAATAAAAATATTTATATACGAGGGAGCGTTTTTATATTCGCGGAATGAGCGGGTTGTAGAGGGGTGAATAGGCGCATTGGGGGCGTGGCCTGTGCAGCGACTCATGATTAGTATAAATACGAAGTTTCATTGTTATTAGACAGTTAGTCTTTGAGCTATCGTCAACCAAGTAACATAATCAGGAGTGAAAAGTGAAATATGGAAAAAATCGAATATCGTACCGTTACAAAGTTCCTTACCAGGCAAGGAAAATCAGTCGCGACCATAATGAATGAGATGTCATTGGTTTACGGCGACTCTTGTCCAGGAAAACCCATGGTGTACAAGTGGCATAGTTTATTTAAACAAGGAAGGGAATCCCTTGAAGACGACCCGAGGCCGGGCAGGAGCATTGAGGTGACCACGCCAGCATTTATCCAAAAAGTTGAACAAATTGTACTCGAAGATGCTCGACTAAAGAAGAAACAACTCGCAGAAATGGTTGGAGTATCCGATACAACAATTTTTAAAATCCTACACGATCATCTCGGCATGTCTATGGTCAGCGCAAGATGGGTGCCGAGAATGCTCTCGCCGCCGCAAAAACAACAGCGCGTAGAGTGTTCGCGTGCATTTTTGGACCTCTGTAATGAAGACAAGGATGGTGTATTGAGTGGAATTGTTACTGGACACGAAACTTGGGTTCATCATTATGAACCTGAGTCCAAACAAGACTCCATGCAGTGGCATAAAAAGGGCACAGCACCTCCCAAGAAATTTAAAGTGTCACAATCAGCTGGGAAACTCATGGCAACGGTATTTTGGGACTCGGAAGGAATATTGTTGATTGATTATAAAGATAAAGGTGTTTCTATAACCGGAGAATATTACGCTTCAATATTAGAGCGACTAAAAGAAGCCATTAAAGAGAAAAGACGGGGAAAATTGACAAAAGGTGTTCTGCTTTTCGTCCACAAGAGCCGCGTTGCGTTAGCTGCCCTGCATAAGGTGGGCTTCGAAATTGTGAATCACCCACCCTACAGCCCAGACCTGGCCCCGAGTGATTATTACCTGTTTCCGAAAATGAAAAAAGAGCTGCGGGGTAAAAAATTTACTGCCGATGATGAAGTCCAGGAGGCAGTTTCGGCGTATTTTGCAGATAAAGAGAAATCATTTTTTATGAGGGTATAAATAAATTAATTGAAAGATGTGAAAAATATATCCGTCTTGCAGGTGAATATATTGAAAAAGAAAAATAATTTGGTTTTTTTATTTCCACCCCTTGTCCCCCATTCCGCGAATATAAAAACGCTCCCTCGTACAAAAGCAATCTTAAAATTTTTGTTACAGTTACAAAGGTGCTCGCACACCCCGTGAACTCAGAAACGAGCCTATGAAAAGAATCCTCTCAAAATAAAACTTTGAATAAAAATCATAACAAAATATTCTTAAAAATAGCTTTAATACTCGTAAATATATTGAAACTAGTAAATATTTTATAAATTTTCAAAATAATTGTTAATAATTGCTATTCGTTTAGCCCTATCAATCCCATAGTGAGATAATTTTATTCCATTTGATAAAATTGAAAACCTCCTTTTCCACACACCAAATGTTCTTTCGACACTAATCTGAGATTCATTAAATAAAATTTCTGCTTGTGTTTGTAGATACGGTACTGGTGTTAATTTTTTACCGCTATTATTGATAGATAGTGGATATTGTGCCCCAATAATAGCCTGTTTCTCAATTCCCAAACCTGGTTTTAATACCACTATTGTTGCAAATAGTTTGGTCATAGGCTCTACCTCGTGAATGTTGAATATCATCAAATGTGAACATCCGACTATGTTAAAGCATGTTTACTTCCATTTAACTACGTTAAAAAGCTCTAAAAATCTTTAATAACAATATGATTGTGCAAGTATATATTGTTTGCAAATAAATATGACTACTGCAAATGATTACAATATAATTTTCGCCCCTCTAACATTCTAAATTATGCGCTTGCTTCTCTGCCCTTTATATTGCTCCACACTGCATCCCCTATGTACATGTACATGTAACTAACCGGTATCGCGTATCGTGTAGATGTAATGAGACTAGCGGGGATATCGAAAGTTTAGCTATCTGAGGGCTGTGAACGGTCACGCTGGCGCCAAAATTAACTGTTGCATACACACGTCTATAACGTTGCAAGCATCACATTAAGCAAATCCTGCAAACTATTTGGTTGGACATATATAATGTTTTAGAAATTGACATATAATTCAAATGTAAATAAAGATACATGAGGCAATTTGTACATTGAAATAAGTTTAGGACAAAATACATACATAAAATTAATAAACTAAAAACTAAACATTTAAACATATGCGCTTTTGTTAAAATAAGTGATTATTTAGGAGAATCATGGACGCGAAACGTGAGCCGAGTGGACGTTCGAGTAAACATCGATTTTTGCAACATGCAGATAGTTTTTAAAAATTGTTGGGTGTGATCGTGTATAACAATTCCTCAAGTAATAACTACCTTTATGACGAATATTACTACATTTATACATAAATTTTAAATATTTTAGGCTCAAACAATTATTAAACACTACCTGTTTCTTATGATTTAGTGTTTTATTTTCAGATATTATGCAGTGAATATCCGAATAGAGTCTTTTGGGAGGAAATAAGTTTGGACGGTCCATCATCTAACCAAATGAAAAACGCATTCGTGGGTGGATATCAAGATGGCTATGAACTATATATTGGAAAAATATGTTGGGAAGGCGAATGGAAGATCGGAAAAGTTGTTCCGTATACGTCTTACAAAGGCCTTCAAATTTGGAACAAAAACGACGAATTCGTAATGCACAGACAATTTTATATACTAAAATACAGCCCAGTTACAACTGGCAATGAAGGTATTAAATCCATAGAAATTTTTGAAACTGGCCAATATTTTTAAATCTATATTAGATAGAAAGGGAGATTTTAAGTAATTTTTAGACAATAAAAAAATACTTAGGGCATAGGTTTTCATAAATGAAAAATAACAGAAAATATAATGTAATGTAATTGCATATTACGAGGACGATATGGTAATTAGTGAGTCTGGACAAAAACACAAACTTTTTGACGAAAAATTATTTTATTTTTCAACGTATTCTCATTGTAGCTCATGGAATTTTGTCCACTGATATTCAATTTTAGTGATTACCTTCTCATTCGAACCAAATTTCTTGACACTGTCCCTAGAAAAAAGTCTGCGGGAGGCAAATCTGAGGAATAAGTTGGAGGCAGAATCAGTTCGAAGTGTAGTTCACGAGCTTTGTTGCTGAAACAGTCGGAGTATGAAAAGGTGCATTATTCTGGAGAAAAGCGTTTATTTCTTCTTTAGGTAGGGCATTTCGTGTTACATTGCGGTTGATCTAAAACGAATGCAGAGTACTTTTCTTTTACAGTTTTACTCTTTTAAAGATAGCCGATAAAAAGAATCCCACTCCGCTCTCAAAAAAAGAGTAACCATAATCTTTTCGGTCAGATGTACAGTCTTTGCCTTCTTCGGAGCACTTGTACGAATTTCAATCCATTGTTTCGATTGTTGCTTCATTTGGGGTATATATTGGTTGGTGTATTCAGATTATAATGGCCGTTCTTATTCAGCGTCAGAAATTTCGGGGAATGTCTGAACTAAACTGAGAAAATGAATGCGTTTTAATTCGCATTTTTAATCTACAGTCAACAAATGCAACATGTTTCTTGTATCAGATTTTTCAATAAGGACATAACACTTTTTATCTAAATAAAACGGAATAATTGAGATATTGGAGGGAAAATTAACTATGGAATTCGATATCGCTCATATGATCACCACGAGCACGTTTGCAGCGATCGATTCCTTGGAGCCAATCTTCCTCCACTCTTTCACACATATCGGTCGAAACGTTGAAATTTCGGGTCCGATATTGTTCCTGAGCTCTTCCAACGTTATTAGCTTGTTGGCATAAACCAAAGACTCAACATAACCCCATAAAAAAAATCAAACGGCGTTAAATCGCATGAGCAAGGCGACTCGACCGGACCATTTCTCAGGATTACACGGTTACCGAACTTCCCCTTCAATAGGTCAATTGTCTGACCAGCTGCGTGACATGTGGCACCATCTTGTTAGAACCTCATTTCGGCCAAAAATAGTCTCCCAACAAGACACGATATGAACTCCATTGACCGTAACTTCCGTCCAGTCACACCTCGGGCATGAAATCCACACTACGCGATTACCTTTAGTAATTGTAATGGAGTCTCTTGAAGCACATGTGGGTTTGTTTCTATCCAATAACGCATACTTTACTTACTGACAAATCTATTAAGCCAAAAATGAGCTACATCGATGAAGAAGATTTTTCGATGAAATTCAGGATTTTCTTCAATCTTTAGCACAGCCCAATCAGAGAAGTTTCAGCGCTTCAAATGATCAAAAGGCTTCAGTTCTTGAGTTAATCTGATCTTGTAAGGGTTAAGCGAAGATCTTTACGCAAAATTCGCCACGATGTGGTTTGAGAGATTCCCGACTCCTATGAAAGGCATGGAATCGACTGATTCGGCTCATTTTTAACTGAAGCACTTACGGCTGTGTTATTTTCGGTACTTTGACCGTTACATTGTCCCACTGGCAGAGGAATATCCAATAGTAAATATTTTGACTCGAATTTATCCACTATAGCACGCACAGTCTATCTAGTGGGACGATTATTACGACCGAAAATTCGCTCTTAAAGTTGCGACCACCGACTCAAAATTGCGGTAGTAATTTTTAATAAATTCCAAACGTTGCTCATTCGTGAACTTCACCATGCTAAAAACGTTAATCTTGACTGACGTTTCGACGTTGACAGATTATGAAAAATGTTCAAAGGAGCGGAGCGTTCATATTAAAAGATAAAATTTTTGTATGTTTATTAGAAAACCTGTTTTATAATTCCTTCATAATCAATTCATTATTCAAAATCGCAACAACTGATTCATATGAAATGTGCAGAGCCTTTGCTGTTCGCGTAATTTTATTCGACAATCATCTAGCATCATATTACGTATATACTTTTACAATCATCTTTGGTGTATTTTGGGCGTGCATTCACCCGTTCAGCAAATGTACTGGTCGGGTCACGTTTAAACTCAGCCAGACTATTCAGCTTTGATTTTATTGTTTGCATTGCTCTTCTTTCTTTTTATTAATACCCGGGTTCTAATAAATTATCAATGTCTTCTCGCGATATAGTATCCCAGACTATCTGTGCATCATGTTGGAGAGCTTACGAGGTATGTGGTGTTGTCTAAATTACTAATCTTCTGCAGAATAGGTCTATACGTGAAATATTGAGATATACATCAGATTATGGCAAAAAAAACAAAAATCTCTTCAAGAAAGTTCTAACTAATCCTTACCACAGGGGAACGGGAATTGTATTGAAAAATGGGATCTTTCTGCCTCCGAAGATAGTAGAGTAAGACGGGTTCCGGTAATTTCTTTATCAGAGTATATTTGATGAACGCTACAGATAATAAGTAATAGACGATGCCCTATGCCATAACTACAAGAAAGTAGAAGATGGTGTTTTTTCTTCCCGTCCTTGATCATATAAAACCATCATGCATCCTAAAGCAGATTCTATATTCGTAATTGAAGATATTCTAGTCGCTATATTATTGGTGCTTTACCTTGCACTGGTTTAAACATTGTTTTCAGTGACAAGCAGTGAGTAAGCAGAACGAGGAAGTATTTCCTCTATCTATCTAATCTAATTTATAATAATGGTCTTAAATGTTTCAATTTAAATTAAAATTAGGTCTAAAAGCGCGTTCGATTATTTCAAATACATATTTTTTAGTAGATGGTGCCGTACAAGATGTCATCTGGAGGAATTTTATATTCAATAAAGTGCCAAATGATGCATTTAAAGCTGTTTTGGATAAAAGTATTTACATTGGACAGGTGCACCATTATGAAAATGTATTACCAGTTGCTATTTATCCACAAGAAAATGTGGCCATTGGAGAACGAAATGGCAAAGTCCAATTTTATAAAGAGATACAAGTAAATAATTTGATTACATTGTTTTGAATCGTTGTAATATAAATCACGTTTTCATTCATGCTTCTTGATGAGGCAAATGCAAGGCGACCCACACAAATATATACATACGAGGTGTGGAAATTAAATAACGAGACTGATGTGATAAATATTATTTATTGCATATAAACTTATATTTAACTTTTATCCTCTTCAACATATTCTCCTCCCCTATCTATACACTGCTGTATATGTGTTTTTCATTGTTCGAAACAATGCTGTAGTTCATCAGTTGTGAGTCTCTTGAACAACTCTACCGTTTTTACTTTTACTTGTTCAATAAACTGAAAATGTGTTCCACTTAATGCACTTTTCACTTTTAGAAATAGGTAGAAGTCACATTGTGCAATATCTGGCGAATACGGAGGATGATCGAGCACCGCAATGCGCTTATCCACTAAAAACTACTTCACAGATAGAATATTGTGAACTGGTGCAGAATTCACGAGTTGTTCTTTTCGAAATCCGGTTTTTCTTCCTTACTCTTTCCTTCACCTTGATTAGGACTTTTTTGTAGTATTTCTGATTAACGGTTAGCCCTAAAGAACCCAGTTAGTCATGATACTATCCTTGATATCGAAAAAACCGATCAGCATTGCCTTCAATTTCTTTTTCTGTCTTCAAAAACTCACGCACGTGATATAACACTATTCCCAAGCGCCTCCTGTAACATTTGTGAACATTTTGTTGGCGATTTTTTTAAATTGACGAGGAACTTTAAGTTAATTCACAGCTGGATTTTTATGCCTACCATTATCACGGCACTACTAAGTAACAGTGTCCTCTACAACTGAAGCTCGAAAGTAAAATAAAGCACAGACAAAAATACGGTTTGTTGCTTGGAAAGTATCAAGGTCAATGATATTCCAATTACAGCCTCGCAGTCTCGTTATTTAAGTGACATACATCGTACATATAAATATAAATTCATACATATATATATATATATATATATATATATAAATTTTCAATGTTACTTGTCATATTATCAACATTTTTTTGAAGGTCTTGCAAAGATATGTTACAATTTGCTGTCGTAGCAGTAGTGGACAAAAAAGCTTAGAAATTTTTTAATCAAAATGTAATCATTTATTGTTTTCTACACAAAAAACAATTGATTTACTGCGTACTTCATTTTTTTCTTGTCGACCAGTGTATATTCCATTTATTTTGATCTCTTATGACTTTTCTAGATATTTTTCCATCCTACCGGCTCTTCTCAATCGCTTTTTACGTACTGTTTGAGAAACGTAATTTTCTTATTAAATTTAAATAGCAATCAGGTAATAACGATCTGCAATCTATAAACTATAAATGATAATAAGCCGTAGATTAGTTTACTAGTCCCTAGACATGTGAGGCTTTTCCAATGAGAATGATCTCATCTATTTTATCCTAGATCTATTGGCCAGCGTCTTTTCAATATTGTACTGCTACTTTCTTGCGTCAATAGTTGGCATGAATTTCTAGTCTTTAATGATGTTTGGTACTTTTTTCGTCTGTTACTTCCTGCCACTGACAGTATACAGAAGTTGATATAAATCATTTGATTCGTAACGTACGAAAGAGCATCAGCAATTGCGCATAGAATTTTATTTTGAACCGTTTGTATAATTACGATTTTATGTTGTTGTTTCAAATCGGTTTGATAACACAACTTTGTATAATAAAATTTTATGTTCAAAAGACATCTTTGACCTTTTGTCGAGCGGACAGTATAATTCTCATTTTCATATCTACTTGCTTACGTAATTCTGAAATGTAATCCCTCGAATGAAGTTTGCTATCAAAAGAGACATCCAAATAACTTACGCTTGATGTTTTGGTAAAAACTCGAAGAACTCGTTTAACACAGAGCAATATATGCTTTCTTTGAAAATGCTTGGCCGGCGAAATTTAGAATAGGGGCAGAAGTGTTTGTAATTGGAAGAATTTCATACAATTTTCCTTCACAATCGACTGTGCATAAGTTGCTAAACAACGCTAAATATTTCACTTATTTGAGCATTACTGAATTGAATTTAATCGAAAACAATATTTCAAAAACTTACTTTTCCAGGTACTGTGCGCCCTCGACATTATGAAATTCTATTGGGAAGAAGTTGATTTTCGCAATGCGACGGAAGAGGTATTGAAAAATGCAGTGAAAGGAGGCTACCAAGATGGGTACAATTTATATATAGGCAGGGCATATCATAGAGGAGAATGGAAAATTGGAAAAGTGGTACCGATATCAAACACTGGATCCAAAGGACTTCAAGTTTGGAACGATCATAATCATTGCGTCAAAATAACTGAATTTGAGTTGCTGAAATATTACGGGAATAATTCTTTGGCTAATAGAGTTTATTATAGTCCAAAGGGACGTACTAGATATAGCTTAAAGAAAAAGCACTTATCCGTTATACCACGATGTCGGTCTTTTCTACGTGTATTCTTTAAACAACTAACTCCTCCATGTTGTTCTGGTCCTAAACACTACACGTCCAATTTGCTTTATTGTAAGTTGTATAAATTGGATAAGAACAAAGTTTTAAATTATCAAAGAACAATCTGTTTCAAATGGTCTTAATTTTTGCGAGGCAGAGTTAACCAATTCAAAATTAGAAACGTGAAATGTAATAGTCCATAAATATATCATTAAATATTGTGCTTAACATTGATTTTAAAACAGTCAAAAATACTAGGGAGTACAACTTAATTCGGTTACTTTTTTTGTAAAAAAATGCTTTTCTTTTATAATCGAAATGAATGAACATATTATTCAAAGTATTGTCCATTGGAAGCTACACCTTTTCCCCATCTTTCGGGCAATTGATGGATCCCTTCGCAAAAGAACCGTTCATCCTTTGAGGCTAAGGACGAACTAAGTCAATTTTTAATTCCTTCAACTGAAGTGAAGTGTATTCCAATAAGGGCATTCTGCATCGATCGAAATAAATAATAGTCAGAAGGGGCAATATCTGGGCTATAAGGCGGGTGAGATAAAACTTCCCAGCCACTGTTTTCCAAATAGTTTTTAACTGGTCTTGCAACATGAGGCCGAGCATTGTCATAATGGAATATTATAGACTCATGTCTGATCGCATATTCTGGTCGTTTTTCGGCGATTGCTCTCTTCAAACGAATTAAATGATGTCTGTACAGCTCGCCCGTAATAGAATCACCAGGTTTTAACAGCTCGTAAGGGATAACAGCCTTCGAATCCCACCAAATAGACAGCATTATCTTGGCACCATGAATATTTGGCTTCGCCGTTGATGTTGATGGCTGGCCAGGCTTTACATAAGATCTTTTTCGTCTTGAATTATCGTAATGAAACCATTTTTCATCACTAGCAATGATTCGATGCAACAACGACTTCTTTTTATGGCGTTCAAGCAGCATTTGCGACATGCAAAATCGTCTTTCAACGTCTCTTGGCTTTAATTTGTGTGGTACCCAATTTCCTTGCTTTTGGATGAATCACAATGCTTTTAAACGTTTTGAAATGGCTTGGTGAGTTACTCCCAACGTTTTTGCAAGTTCTTCTTGCGTTTGACATGAATCTTCATCCAATAATGTCTCCAGTTCCTCGTCTTCAAACTTTTTTGGTTGACCTGGACGCGGTCTGTCTTCAACCCTGAAATCACCGCTTTTAAAGCGTCTATACCATTCAGAACATGATTTCTTTTGCTGGAGCAGATTCACCATACACTTTTGCAAGCAATCGTTGAGCTTCAGCTGCATTTTTCTTCCAATTAAAGCAGAAAATTAAAACTTTCCGCAAATGTTGTTTATTTAACACAAATTCAGACATTTTCAATGAACTCAAAAATAATATTGTTGCACAAAATTCAAAACAATGTAACTAAATATGGTTAACATTTGTCAAACCTTTCCAACAAAAAAAAACAGCTGTCATACTCAACTATATATAACAACTAACGATCTCCATTGGAAAGTAACCGAATTAAGTTGCACACCCAATAAGATATGATAATTTCAATGCAAAATTGTTCTAATTTCATGGATTATTTTTACCTTTAAAGAGTCAGGAAAAGCGTATATGCAGTTACTCCTTCGAAATTCTTTTTATAATTAGAAAAGATCTCAAACCAAGTAGTTTAATTTAAATTATCCATTTCACTTTCTATACAGTTACATTGTACGAACTCACACTAACAATATTTTAACTGCAAAACAAAAAAACATTTATTTAAAAGAACACACAATAACATCTATTTTAGTATCGCTGCACGTAGTTATTGTCGGTCCAGAAGCATTTTGAATGCATCGTGTATTCATGTGATCATATGTCAAGGTTATTTTCTTTACGAAACGTCGTGCATTTTTGTATATGCTATCATAAACTTTTAAAGCGTTTTCTAATAGAAATATTGTATCTTTAAAGGTAATGCCGAACAGGAATATTACTGGAGCGATTACATTCTGCATAATATGCCTCGAGAAGCTGTTAAGGGCGGTGATAGATGTTACATAGGACAAGTTAATTACGAACAACATGTATTACCAGCTTGCATTTATCCACTGAAAGGGATGGCGGTAGCTGAAAGATATGGAAAACGTGTTTTCATGGAAAACATAAAAGTAAATATGAAGATAATTTTATTTATGTCTTTTATTATTTTTCTATTGCTCTTGAACATATTAACAATTCGAACATTTTTTTAAACCACGTTATTGGAGAGCTATAAGCAAATTGCACAGTTATTTGTGAATATGGATTTTTTAAATAAAAACTTTTTTAATCAAATTTTATTTCTAAGGAAATGATTAACGAAACAGGTTTATCGAATAGAAATGAAATATATAAATCAAAATTTCATACTAACAACACCATATTGAAGCATCAACTAGATAAGTTCTTCATAACTTCATTCAGGAGCTCCTTTCGTCAATTCACAATTACTAAAAAGCAACTAGAAAAATATTGTATTTTGTAACGATAGCTTTCTGACACTGCTACACCTCATATCTATAACCCTAGATACTTCAGCAATGAATTATACGCGCGCAGCTTCCTAGAAGTTTTAAAAGGAACCACTACCGTTCATTCAGGAAGCTTGAGTAGTCGAGACCGGTGTCCTCTATCGATACATCGAACTTAAAACATAATCAAATTCAAAACAGTAGGGACAATTTTCGATAGATTATAAGGGAATCTTGAATTGGATTACAGTCCAAAAACCCAAGGCTCTTCCCTTCAAAGCCAATCATCTTAAATAAAGCAATCTACGTAAAAATCTAGTTGATGTCATATGACTTCCAGGAGTTGATAGAGGTCTTCGGTTCGTTACTAAAGATAATCTATGAAAAAGTTAGTCAAAAAATTTGGTACTAATATTTATGTTTTTCCAATTGTCCACTGTGGAATCTTTACCATAAATAGTTTGGCAAAACTATACCGTGTTTTCTTAATTTTTTCATCAATTTAGATTTTTTTACCCGACGCTTATACTTTAGTCCGCCTTTGTGCTTCGAACACTTTGTCTTGATACAAAGGGTGATAGGAAAGTTTTTCAATATGACGCAACAATGAATCGTAGGAAGCTGCTTGTTGCTGCATGTTGAGACATGTTCATACGTGCATAGATGCCGCCGCGCCATGTCGATGGGCTCAGTTATTCATTAGCAGTGAGAGTATAAAGTGCTCGCGATGGCATCGTGCTCACGAAATGAGATAAGGGCAGTTTTCCGTTATAATTTCGTGCGTGATTTAAACATAGACCAGTGCTTCGAAGAATTGACTCTTGCACTAGGTGGGCAGGCCGGGAAGGCCACGAACGTTAGTTTCGGAGGAAAACGTTACTATCGTGAGGAAAATGCTTGGTGAGGACGGGCGAGTGACCTACCAACAGATAAAGGGTACTCCAGGCCTAAATGCACCAGCAATTCGTTCGATTTTGCATGATCGTTTGCACGTGAAGAAACTTCGTTCTCTCTGGGTGCCGCATCGACTGACTGAAGAGCAGATGACACGACGTATGAATTGCTACCGGGATATGCTGAAAAAGTTTAATAAGGGACAATCTCGGTATGTGAACAACATCATGACAGATGACGAGACGAGAGAGTTTGGGTCTTTGACGATGACGACACGCCCGTAGTTGTCAGAAAATGCCAATCTGTAAAGAAGAAAGTGATAGCTGTATTTCGAATTGTGGAACGCGTCGTCTTGGATACACAGAAGACAGTCACAGCTAAGTAGTATACTGAACAGTGTCTGCCTAAAGTCATTGGATCTATGAAGAACCTGCGGCCAAAGTCAAGAATGGACACCTGGTTCCTCCATCACGATAATGCTCCAGCTCACCGCGCCAAAGCCTGCACCGAACGTTTGACCAGGACAGGATTGAAACTGCTCGAGCACCCTCTCTACAGTCCAGATTTTGCTCCCTATGACTTTGCACTGTTCCCGCATGTGAAAATGATGCTAAAAGGGAGGCGGTTTTCCAGTGATGAGAACCTTCTGCGGGCTTGAGACAACGAGTGTGCTTTACTCCCTAGCGAAACTTGGCAGAACTGGTTTAAAGATTGGTTTCGGAGGATGGAGAGGTGTATTGACTGTAGAGGAAATTACTTTGAAAAAATTAAATAAATACAGCTGTATTGCAAAACTTTTCTAGTACCCTTTGTATGTTTAAACCTTTCTCTTTCAAATTTTGATGAATTTGTTTTTTTTGCTGTTTTAATAATAAAACGGTGATCGCCGTCTATAGTTTTCCTTTATTGCGATGTGCTGAGGGAATATTTTTTTGACTAATTTCGCGACTGTCATTGCAGTTCGATGAGAAGCAACTTCTTTCCGTGGTACTTTACGATACGAATACATTCTTGTTTTAAAAAGAGCACTAATTCTTGTTTTTTGTCTCGAGTCATACGTTACTAGCTTTACAATATCATATGTCAAGGTTATTTTCTAAACAGCTGCATTGTAAGAACTGATACTAACAAAATTTCATTTGAAAAACAAAAAAAACACTCAAATATACTTGAAAGAACACACAATAACGTGTATTTTAGTATCGTTGGACGTAGTTATTACCCGAACAAGATCGGAGAAAAACTAAACTGATATTTTTGCAAAGTAATGCGGTAGCAAACCCTCGGCAAGCGGGTAATTCTAACATTAAAATATCATTACAATCAAATCAGATAATGACAAAATGCAATACACAATAGTACTATACTCGACATGGAAGAATCGACTATAGAGGTTCTAGGGATGTCGGCACATTGCCTGTAGAATTCTCGAATACGTTTAGGAATTTTAGGAACACTGTTTTTGTATGCGTTATCAAATCATTTACCTTTGGATAGCCGCATCGAATCATTTCTGCCAGGAGATATAAAGCATAAATTTTACACGTAACGTGTAAGAAGTTACCACAGTCTTTAAGAGATCGACCTACAGAACGCGTAGTTGCGACGCTGTCAGTTATAAACACTAAGGTTGGTTTCTCTAAAGTTAAAATTTTTCCAATGTTTTTGAAATGACTTCAGCGTTATACTCTTCTAGAAGCTAATAAGATTGCCGATGACGGCTTAAGAGGTTGCATTGTAGTCACTGATATTTACAATTGATTTTTTTTTCAATCGTTCGTCAACCCAAACCAGAGTTGTTTATTTTACAATTTCGATTTAATTCTGTTTTCAACACGATCGCAAGCAGATGGTACAAAATTTCGTAACGTTTTCGAAGTAAGTTATTTACAATTTAAGTATTAATTCTAGAATGAGTAAAAACATTTGTTATCTAATAAACACACCATCAGTATTGAACATAAATCGAGTAGAAATTGCCCATTCGATCATAGGCCAGTTCTTTCCTTTGCTGCCCATTGTCCACGTGTTTTTTGCAGTTTTATTTTGACATCACACATTAAATCCAGAAATTTGCAAATAAATTTATTTACTGTGTTAGATAATGATCATTTTATCAAGACATAATCCTATACAACGTACAAAACTCCGTAATACAAGTGAACACTTCCGCGCGAAAACGCACGCTGCATTACATACATACGTATCAGCAATAAAATCCTTCTTACGTTCTCAGTGTACGCCTAAATAAGCTCCGACTAAATTTCCAGTCTATTTGGTTGGCAACTAAGTACTTTCGGTTTTTACTGATAGAGAGTGTTGCTTTATTTTTTGCATAACGTATGTTAGTGCTGTACTTTACCGTTTGTCGCGTGATACTAGTCACATTGACGTAATTTCAGAAGCAAGTAGAGCTATTAGTTGTGGGTTAATTTTGAAATGGAGTGCAGAAACGAACATTTTCGACATATTTTACTATTTTATTTCCGTAAAGGAAAGAAAACTGCTGCGGCTCACAAAAAGATATGTGAAGTTTATGGTGCTAATTGAAGAGGATCGTCATATAACTGTTCGAGAGGTTGCGGAGAGGCTACATGTATCGCACACAACAATTGAAAAACGTTTAAAATGTCTTGGGCTACTTAAGAAGCTTGATATTTGGGTACCTCACGAATTGAAAGAAATTCATTTAACACAAAGAATCAACTTTTGCGATATGCACCTTAGACGAAATGAAACCGACCCTTTCTTAAAAAGAATCATCACTGGTGATGAAAAATGGGTTCTGTACAATAACATAGTTCGAAAACGATCATGGAGCAAACATGATAAACCAGCTCAAACCACATCGAAAACTGAATTACATCCAAAAAAGATCATGCTATCAGTTTGGTGGGATTACAGAGGTGTTGTGTTTTTTGAGCTGCTTCCAAGGAACCAAACGATCAATTCTGATGTTTACTGTCAACAATTAATAAAACTGAATGAAGCAATCAAAGAAAAACGGCCAGAATTGTCAAATCGGAAAGGTGTAGTTTTAAACCAAGATAATGCAAGGCCTCACACATCTTTGGCAACTCGTGGGAAACTATTGGAGCTTGGCTGGGAAGTGATGCCACATCTCCCATACAGCCCTGATCTAGCACCATCTGATTACCATTTATTTCGAAGTTTGCAGAATTCTTTGAATGGTAAAACTTTCACAAATGACGATGACCTTCACTCGCACCTGGTTCAGTTTTTTGCTAATAAGGACCAGAAATTTTATGAGCGCGGAATCATGCAGCAGAATGAAAGATGGCAAAAGGTCATTGAGCAAAATGGCAAATATATAATTGATTAAAAACTATTCTTTGTTTAAAAAAAAGGTGTTTTATTTTATACTACAAAACCGAAAGTACTTAGTTGCCAACCCAATACATTATTACATTTTAAATATGTAAAAAAATTAAGAAAAATTTAAACTAAATCGACTTACAAATTGTTTATTTCAGATTTTATGCTGCCCTAATCCGGATGTATTCTCTTGGGATTACGTAAATTTCGACAGCCATCGGTCAGTTAAACAATTAGATGACGCATTCGTTGGAGGTTGTCAAGACGGTTACGATCTCTACGTAGGAAAGGTATTGATGAACGGAGAGTGGAACGTTGGAAAAGTGGTACCTCATGTTATCTCCCCTTATAAAGGGCTGCAAGTAATAGACGAAAATGGCGATTTTAAAATGTACAGGAAGTTTTATTTATTGAAATATAATCCGAGATATATTTGTCGTAAAAGTAGTGGTATATCTAAGGTTTAATGCAAGAGAAAATTAAAACAATATATGGTCACGATATAAAGCTTTTGCATGTTCTGTTTTCTATTTTAACTGTCAATGGAAGTTAATCTTATATATTCTATATGTCTAGATTAATAAATTAAAAGTATTAAGATGTTAATACATACATCTGGAGCTGGTATTGAAAAGAAGTTCGAATACTGAACAATGAACGAAGATGTTTTTCAAAGTATGTGTTATTAATTGAAGTTATGATCATTAAGAAATAAATTGGTTAAAAGGTATCTATTTTCACTCGATTTTTTCAATTTCAAACACTTTTGCTATTATTTAGCATCTGATACGATAGTTTAAATTGAAATTTAAATAATTTTCTTACATAACTGCGCATGCTCAACGTTATTTGATCGATGACTCTAGAAAAGATTACTACCAACTGATAAGTCTTCATGGTCTGTGGTCCACGGGCTATATATAAATAAATTATATATTATAAAGCTTGTTTTCTTTTTACCTGTCAATGGATGTTAATCTTATATATATTCTATATGTCTAGATTAATAAATTGAAGTATTAAAATGTTAATACATTTCTATTTATATGAACAACTCAAAGATGAAGATTTAAATTAAAAATAAACTCGATTTTTTTCACTTTTGCTATTATTTAGCATCTGATACGGTAGTTTAAATTGAAGTTTAAATAATTTTCTTACATAACTGTACATGCTCAACGCTATTTGATCGTTGACTCTAGAAATAATTACTACCAAGTGATAGTCTTAATGGTCTATGATCCACGAGTTTAGATAAAAAGTTATCCGAAATAGATGTCTCGTAAAAACAGTGACATAATTAAAAATTGAATGTGGAATGATTTAAATAATTATACTTGTTTTTTCTTATAATTTTGGTCTAAGTTGAAATAGGAAAATCAAGTGAGGATAGACGTTAGAAAATTAGAAATTGACAGTTGAGGAGACGCATTTAGAAATAGAAAGAAGTGACGAAGTATGCCTGAAAATGCAAAACGACAACTACAAAGTCAAAAGAGAATACAAAAGACCAGCGGTGCAGTAATTCACTGCAGTGAAGCGAACCTGAAGAGCTTGAAGAAGTGGCTACCATTCCTCCAGGAATACGAAGCCATATATAAATAATATATATAATCGTGATGTAAAGCTTTTGCTGTTTTCTATTTTACCTGTCAATGGATGTTAATCTTATATATTCTATATGTCTAGATTAATAAATTAAAAGTATTAAAATGTTAATACATTTAGAGCTGGTATTGAAGAGAAGTTCGAATACTGAACAATGAACGAAGATGTTTTTCAAAATAAGTGTTATATTAATTGAAGTTAAGATCATTAAGAAATAAATTGGTTAAAAGGTATTTATTTTCACTCGATATTTCTCAGTTTCAAACACTTTTGCTGTTATTTAGAGTTTGATACGATAGTTTAAATTGAAGTCTAAATAATTTTCTTACATAACTGCGCATGCTCAACGTTATTTGGTCGTTGACTCTAAAAATAATTACTACCAACTGAGAAGTCTTCGTGGTCTATGGTTTGCGAGTTTAAAATAAATAGAAAGTTATCCGAAATATATGTCACGTACAAACAGTGAGATAATTAAAAATTGTATATGGAAGAATTTAAATAATTATACTTGTTTTTTCGTATAATTTTGGTCTAAGTTGAAATAGGAAAACCAAGTGAGGATAAACGTTAGAAAATTAGAAATTGATAGTTGAATAGACGCATTTAGAAATAGAAAGAAGTGACGAAGTACGACTGAAAATCCAAAACGACAACTATAAAGTCAAAGGAGAATACAGAAGACCAAGTAGTAGTTCACTGCAGTGAAGCGAACCTGAAGAGCTTGAAGAAGTGGCTACCATTCCTCCAGGAATACGAAGCCATATATAAATAATATATTTAATCGTGATGTAAAGCTTTTTCATGTACTATTTTCTACTTTAGCCATCAATAGAAGTTTAATCTACTCTATATGTTTAAATTAGTAGTCTAGAGGTATTAAGATATTAATAAATCTAGACGGGACAGAAGTAAGAAGTTAAAATAATATACAATGAAGATATATGTTCTCAAATATCTTCATTAATTAAGGTTAGGGTAATTAAGAAATTAATTAGGATTACTAACATTTTCTAATTACTTTTAATGGTATCTTTACGTTTTAGTTTAAGACATTATTTAAATTAATTTTTTTTTATTACGTACTCAAAATGGTCTGTGACCATTTCATATAATAAGTAAGTCTTAACATATATAATACATACACTACTGTGCAAAAGTGATCAGCTGCTATTTCATAAAAATGCTAACACAGAAATAAATATAAAATAAGTATTGAAGAGAAGTTTCTGTCTTTATTTTTTTCATCTTCGCTTCCGTGCTGGAACTGACATTTCGTCAACACTTGTAAGGAATGTCTTCAGGATTTAACTGCTGCTTGTTTGTCCTATTAGGTGACAACATTTGTATGTTACCGCAGCATCTCTTCTTCGGACGACTCATCTATTATATTTGTTATTTTATCAATGATTGTTCTTACCAACCCCCTTTCATCATTCATATGTGGTAATTCCATAAATTGTTCCTGTCGATTATCTTTTCATTTATATCTGTTGCCTTACAGACTTTCTTTATATTAGTATTTGGAATTTTCCCTCGTTTTACCTAGCCTTCGTTTCTGATCTCTTTTCCTTTGAACAATCCCTGTAACTGGCTTGACTTCTGTTACAAACAATATCGGTTTTATTGTATTAATGTATACTCTAATGCCTTTTTAGTCTTGTTCTGATTAATCAATTCTATCTAAAACTAGTTCAATTATTTTGCTGTTTATCATACGTTTATTGATAATAGTTTCTGGGAGAATGTATTCGATTTTGTTTTTCATGTTGCATTGTCATAATTGAAACAGCAGTATCTGTAGATCCGTGCCCTGTAAGGATATTATTTGATATCTCACCAGTAGTTTTTATTTTCTTGGTGATTCTTCAGTAGTTCTTCTTCATTAAATTGATGGTTTAGTCTATACATTTTAACACGTTTTATTATATCTAGTATTAATAGTTTGTATGTCCACCTTTCAAGAATATATTGGGTCTGGGAAAAAGTTCGTGGCGTTTTTCCCGATAGATGGCATTGGTTGCCGATAACTAAAGAACAACAAGTCACAGCGACACCACCGAGGGCTCGTTTTTTAGATGACCTTCCGAACGTTAGTTTGAGCGTAGAAACATTGTAATCGGTGCAGTGGTTGGAAAGTTATTCGCACTTGAAAATGGAGAAGAATAATGAGAAATTTCGATATATTCTGCAATATTATTATGATAAGGGGAAGAACGCTGCGCAGGCTTGTGATAAAATTTGTGCTGTGTACGGTGAAGGTACTTTATCGAAATCTGTTGCGCGGAAATGGTTCGCTCGCTTTCGTTCTGGAAATTTCAATGTGAAAGATGAGTCACGCTCCGGTCGTCCAATCACTGAAAAATCTGATGAAATTCTTGAAAAAGTCCAACAAGATAAGCATATCAGTAGTGTCGATATTGGCATGGAGCTAGGCATTGACCACAAAACTGTTTTGAACCATTTACACAAAGCTGGTTACAAAAAAAGCTTGACGTATGGGTTCCTCATGAGTTGAGCGTGAAAAACATGATGGACCGAATTAACATCTGCGATGCGCTGCTGAAACGGAATGAAATCGAGCCGTTTCTGAAACGTTTAATAACCGGAGATGAAAAATGGATTACGTACGATAATCGGAAGCGTAAAAGATCGTGGATAAAGGATGGTGAGCCGTCACAAGCGTTCGCTAAGCCAACATTGACGCCAAAAAAAGTGATACTGTGTGTATGGTGGGACTGGAGGGGAATCGTCCACTACGAGCTACTTCCAACTGGTCAGACGATTGATTCTCAACTCTACTGTGCACAACTAGAGAGATTACGCCAGGCGATTGAAAGAAAACGGCCCGAATTGATTAATAGGAAAGGTGTTGTCTTCCATCATGACAACGCCCGACCACACACTTCTTTGATGACCCGTCAAAAATTGAGAGAGTTTGGTTGGGAAGTTTTGATGCACCCACCTTACAGTCCGGATATAGCACCCTCTGACTATCATCTGTTTCGATCTCTGCAGAACTCTCTCAATGGAATTAAGTTGGTTTCAAAAGAAGCCTGTGAAAACTACTTGATTCAGTTTTTCGACCAGAAACCACAGAAGTTTTTCACCGATGGGATCATGGATCTACCAAAAAAATGGCGAAACATTGTCGATAATAATGGAGCATATTCGGTTTAAATGAATTCGTCCACGCGCCATGCGGGGACCAGTTGAATTTTACTGAAAAAACGCCACGAACTTTTTCCCAGACCCAATAATTGTGTCTATAACACTAGGAAACACAAATTTCGTTCACTTAGATCCGTTGCTTGTTTTTGACTAAGATTTGGCATCCGAATCTATAAATGACCTCAGTTTTTGTCTATCACGTCAACTCTTTAAGCTACAGAATACCTTCTCTTCATCCCAAAAGCCATACAAAGTAAAGTAAAGGAAAAATTACCAAATATACTGTATACAGAGAATAATTTTATTTATAAAAGGCTAAATATAGTTTTTATAAATTCAATTATGCTCATACAAGTAGTTAAGTTCTTTTGCCAAACGGCAAGCATACATATTAAGGTACAAATTTGCCCTTATAGCTTCTCTTGGAGTGTTCAATTTGTGGACATTCTCGCTTGATACTCCAACAATAGTCAGGCACCATATGTACTCCCATCTACCCTGACACCATACCTCAATATTCTTCAAATCTTAGTAGAACCGCTTACCCCGATCACAGAGTGGTCACATTAACATTACATAAGCTGTAGAGAAAAAATTGCGAGTATTAAAAAAAAATCAGCACGCCTATTTAACTTTAAAACAGTTGAAAACTCGAAATCAACAGAAATTGATTTCAAAATCGTTCCCCAGCATAATCCATTTCCAGAGGATGTTGTATATTAAAGAAATTGTTGGATATCTTACACCATTCTTCGCGTAATGCTGTCCATATCCCATTAAATTCTTTGCTATCACCTCGTACTTTCTTTAGCCAAGTTAAGCCGGAACGTAGTTTATAATGTGGATGTGCGGACTTTGTGGTTGCCATATCATTGTCCTTAGTACACGAATTTATTCTTTTTGGGCTATTTACTAGCTCTAAAGCACATTTGGGAACATTGCGTCGATGTACTACAAAATTTTCATCTACAAGTCATTGTCTAGATGTCTGTATTTTGTGATTGTAGTACCATTGCACATTTAACGTCCCGGTTTCTTCTTCATGTATTATTTACTAACTTAGAAGAATATGTCTTGATATACTAGAGCATTTTCATCTCTAAGACGTTATCTACATGAGTTTAGTATGTACATTTAATATTTTAATATGTTTCTGCTGTTAGCTAACAGCATCAACAAAAGTACAATCTGAAACTAGTATGCCTCCACCACCATGCTTTACAATACCTCTTCTAGATTCCCTTAGTCGTCGTCTATCGATATCTATTTGTACCAAATTGAAATTCTAACTTCCGTTCACAACCATTAAAACCATTCATTATTTTGATCAATAAGGTTGATATATAACCCCTTTCCACATTAACTTTTGTAAATTCTGTATACGCATTTCGTGTACATCTTGGTTTTGAACGGTGTGGATCGCGTACGGAGTTTGATTTTCGTACGGTTGTTTTTCGCCGTGTTTTACCAGGTGCGACACTTTGAAATTATCTGCTGATGATGACAACTTGGTTGTCGAAATGCGTATACAGAATTTACAAAAGTTAATGTGGAAAGGGGTTATATATCAATCTTATTGATCAAGTCAATCAACCACAGGCTCCATCAAATTCAACCATTCATTATCTTCCCATGTTTTATGTTTTAAAGCATCTTCAAACCTACATCTTGATTACCTAATCTTTTACCTGCCACGCATCCTCCAAAGCTAGATTTCTTCAAAGACCATCTCCGCGAGATTCTTCGGATAAGCTGCAATCGGAATGTATCTAGGTTCTGTGATCTTTTGCGCAGTAGCGTACGTTTCTAGTTTTAAAGAAAGTCAGCAGCACAAACAAATATTATAACTATACAAATGACAATTAGCACTTAGAAAAGATTAGCACGTAGAATGTAATCACATTAGGAATTAATGGTATTGACGATGACGTAATTTTCGTCCAATTTGTATATACATATGTACAGGTACGGCCATAAAAGATAGACAGGGCAATTTTCTAGCATTGCTGTAAAATGATGCAATGGAAGCTAAAATAAAACTCATATGGTGATTAATGTCATTTTATTAAGGAAAATTAATATTTAATGTTGCTTACTTTGGCATAAATCACTGCTTTAAAGAGTACATGACATAAACTTTACAAACCAGTAGCAGTGTTTTATCATAAACTATTATTAATAAAATTAAGTAAAATGTAAATATCCACATATGCTCGTTATATAATATTATTACTTTAAATAATTAAATAAATTATAAAACTTCTTATTTGTTGTGATGTCATAGTTCTATAAATATTCCTTTTTGTATTGCGATTTTCATGTAGGGCTTGTTTTAGATTTTTGTTATTTTAATTGTATAATTATTACAGTATTTTCCCAACAGTCAAGCTTTATTTTTTTTTAATTATTTGAAATGGAGGCTGAGCCGAAAGATAGCAATAATTTTCTTTTGAGGATGATGTGAAAACAGAATGATTTGGCATTTTAAATGGTGAAGTGTCGGTTTCAGATGTTTGGGTATAGTACTGTGTATTGATTTACTGTAATACTTTCTTCGTGGAATGTTAATTCGACATCAACAACTTCATATAAAAAATAAATAAATCAGTGTCTGTGTCTATACATAGATGATAGCTCTGCAAGAATTGTGTTAATAAGTTCAAGATGCGTTTTCATTGCAGTAGAACGATTTGGTGTATTGCTTTTAAGTCTGCATTCGTATACAGATTTCTTTGACATTTTTCTAAATGTAGCTTTTTGTGGTGATGTAGTAAGGTTAGCTTCAAGTTTCTTGTATTAATATATTTTAGTTCTGCAACAATTTTTTAACTATTAGATATTCAGCAAACAAAAAAAAACTGCATATAAAAAATAAATAAATCAGTGTTTGTATCTATATATATATATATATATATATATATATAGATGATAGCTCTGTAAGAACGGCATTAATAAATTCAAGATGCTGCGTTTTCATTACAATAGAACGATTCGGGGCATTGCTTTTAAGTCTGCATTCGCATGCAGATTTCTTTGATACACAACCAAGTTTCATTATTATCTTTTTAACAGCTTTCATAATTTTATAGCATGTGTAATTTTTTCTTACCTTCTCAAGCTACAAACTATATCTTTCCTCATACATTGAAGCATATAAATATTAAATAATAATGATCTTCGCAATAATATAAAACACTTTTTAGAAATACATCTTAAGTTCCCTTCTGGTTGAGTCTAACCATTTTTATTTTTTTGGAACATCAGTACATTAAAACAATAACTTCATCATGAGTTTTAATTCTGTTATTTGTACATTGTAGTACAGCACAACAATTTAACAGACCGTTTTACTACTCATTTTGATATAAAAGAAGCAGTTCAAATTAAAATAAATCTTATTCCATACATCAAAAGAGGTGCGTTCGAAATTAGAGTGTTGGAAGTAGGAAGTACACTGGAGGATTTATACCACGTGATATAAGTGTCACTCCAGCTTTTGAACGTAACTGAGCTATCTGGGTGTGCGTTTCGAAAATTTAAAATTTAATTTGCAGTTTATTTTGTTGGCACGTATATATTATTAATATCTCTTTCATTTATTTCCATTTCTGTTTGTACTTTTGTTAAAAATAAATAAAATTGATTGTAAAGTTGATCAATACGTGCTTTCATTTTTTCAATTACAAGAAACAATATTATAATTACTGACTTTATATTAAATATGTATTTTATCATACTTAATTTGAGGTTCTAACAAAATAAGAAACTTATTATTTTGAACTAAAGAATTAACAATTTTCTGGTCGTTATATAAATAATAGTTTTTCTAATAAATATAGTTTGCAAATATCACACCTACTTCTCTTTGTATTGTATTTTTTATAACAAACTAAAAAAAGCTGCTATTTATTCGAATTTCCAAAATACACGTCAACACAGCATGGCAAACAATACCATCTAATCATAATCACTGAAGGTTGATATAACAACCTCTTTCCACTTTAATTTTCGTATTCTGAATACGAAAATTAATGTGAAAAGAGGTTATATATTATTATATATATTCAGTGATTAAGTTAATCAATAACAGGCTCGGTCAAAATTACCATCATCTAATCAAATGTATCTTCTGCTCGTGACTTAGCCCTTTAGCCACAAATTTAAATTTGATTACACAAGAACACATCTCGTGAAAATATCTTTCAAATTTTGAGTGCAGTATAGTGTTACTATCAGTGTAACACCTATTTTTCGAACACTAAAGAGTGCACACTCTCACTAACACTCCAAGTTCGAACGCACCTAGATGAGTTCATAGAACAATGACGTCGCAAGCTTCAACCGTCAAAATACGAGTTTTCGCGAATTCAGTTTTTTAAAAAGTTTTTTGTATTTTTCATAATGTTGCTATGTATTTATACGATTAAAAGTGTAAATACGAATTCATTTTACTAATATAGTTTCAGATAAAAAAAAAATGAAAAAACTGTATTGCTTATTCTACCAGACATAGCCTTAAGCTTTGTGCAGACATTGGTTGTCGTATCATTGTCCTTAGTACACTAATTTATTCTTTTGAAGCTATTTACTGGCTCTAAACCCTATTTGGGAACATTGCGTTGATATGCTTCAAGTAGATTGCAGTACAGTAGAGTGTTACTCTCAGTGTAGCACCTATTTTTCGAACACTAAAGAGTGCACACTCTCCAACTTCGAACGCACCTAAACGTCTTTATAGAACAATGACATCGCAAGCTTCAACCGTCAAAATACGAGCTTTCGCAGCTTTTAATTTTTTTAATTTTTTGTATTTTTCATATTCTTGCTATGTATTTATACGATTAAAAGTGTACATGCGAATTCCTATTTACTAATAAGAGCTGTATTGCTTAATCTACCAGACATAGCCTTAAGCTTTGTGCAAACATTTGTACTTAAAATTCATTAACGCTCATTCTGTATTCGTTTTTCGTTAAAATATACCATAACTTACCTACTTTTGAGAGGTCCAGTGATTGAGATGACCAATCCAAGCAGCTAAACTAATTGTCACAAACCCATTTATTACTTTATCGTCGTGTTCTTGTTGAAAATAGTATTCTTTTAACATTTTGAAAAAGAATTGACAATGAACAGCTCTAAAACGTGTTGCAACATATCAATATATAGCACCCTATTCATCCTCTCCTCAGTTATATGCATTTCTCCAAAGGTGTACGCTAGCATGCAGTCCTAAATCATCACACCACCTCTGCCAAATTTTACAGTTTGTGTAAAATATCCAGCAATATACTCTTCAAATACAAAAATTAATAGAGGCCATCTTTTTCATTTATTAGATTCAAGATTAAATCTATTCATCTTCATATTTATTTCATCTGATCAAATTACTTTGGCCTAATCCTTTACGTTCCGATTTCTGTACTTTTTTGCACTCTTTCTTGTATGTTTCAATAAAGGTTTGTATTGCATTTTTCGACCGTATAAATTTACTGACTGTCGCTGTCTTCTAACAGTACGTTTTGTTTAAATTGGCGACATTGCCCTGCCTCTGTATTGGGCAAAAATTGTTTTTGCCGTCGTTTGTATTTTCCAAACCAATCTTCCCGGAATGTGAACCAGTCGCCTGATTCTGTTTAATTATATTTTGTACAGAACACCGCGAATACTCTTCCTCGATGTGTACTAATGAGACATTTGTGTAATAACATTATTTGTCCACATAACGCTTCCAGTAACTGTGGCTTTTTTGCATAAATTTGTAGTTTCAATTACTATTTAAAACTTTCACCTAGAAGTTTTTATGTTGCTAACACTTACATCCTTTCCTTAAATATTCAGTGTTCTTTTGCAAATATCTTTTGTTTTTCTGTCTAAAAATCGAAATCATTAATGAAGCACGTGAAGCACAATATTTACATTTCAACAATATTTCAAGATATACAGGCCAATCAACCAAATCTATCATGTGAATCGGATAATTGAGTGATAAGTAACCTGTAGTAGAACAGACTACAAGCGGTCGAAATAGGGTATCTTCGAAAAGTTGCAGGAGTCGAAAGTCTGGATAATAATAATATATTTATTGCCCAACAGGCATTATATGACAAAATATTATAATGCAAATAAGACGAAATGCATACAGTAAAAATAAATTCCAAAAGTAATTAATAATGTAAAAATAAAAATGATACAACTATAATAACTTAAAATAATCGAAAATTAAGAAGTAAAAAAACCGATAAAAATATCATTGTTGAGTCTGTTGGCGTTCAGCGACATATGACACAGAGGAGCCTTCCAGAGGAGATTCGTCCTCGGCTTACGGTAGACAAAAGTGGCTGCGCTTCTGAAGGAGGAGCGAGAGACTGTGAAGTTTACTTTGGCCAAGAGGTCTGAACGGTCAATCCAACCATTCACCAGCTTGTAAAGAAACTGACCAATGTGTCTGGATCTGCGTTCGTCCAGTGGTTGGACATTGTACTCCTTCAACATTACATTGTATTCGACGCCACACTCAGGATACGCTCGTAGATTTGAAAGTGGGGAATTTCAGAAATCAACGTTGAAGGCGTTCGATTGCTTTAATCTGCGAACCGCACAAGGGGTACCATACGGTCGACTCGTATACCAGCTCACTGACAACCAATGCAAAGAACAGTGTTATAATAAGTCAATATCGTTAAATAAGAAAAGGAACGAAAATATTTAGAAAAGAACTCAAATTAGAATCACTGAAACATAATCTAGAGGAAGGGAAACTAAAGTGAACAGGATATTTAATTAAGGCGAATAAAAGGAGACAAATGAAAATATTATTAGAAGTTAAGGAAATTGGAAAAAACAGAAAACGAAGACTCAGGATCAAAAGCGTTAACGAAATTTTAAAGAGGAAAAATTAACATGGGAAGATATATAGCAAATGATCCAGAACAAAAAAGAATATCTTCGTAAAGATTTGAAGAGAAAATGAAGAAAACCCCAACACCCACTGGTATAAGAAGAACGTGATAATAGTGTTGATGATGATAGTTTCAGTGCCATCTCGTAATATAAAAAAGTAACAAAACGGAAGTTCATATTTACTTTTCGCCACGAACTTTGCACTTGTCGTGACTGCATATAACTCTTCTAAAATACATTAAATAAGCTCTCGCGTGCATCCCAGCCTATTAATATCACTTGATGTTAAATCAGTTTACGGAATCTCTGTCTTGTAAACTGGTTATATAACCCTGCCTATTTTTGATGGCCGCATAATTATACCACTAAAACATTCTTTATTGGAGAATAATATTTCCACTGTAAATTCTCTGTTTCCTAAAATAGGTTCAGTAGACGAGATATATACATAACTAAGCAAAGCCCTTTTTTTCAAGAACAAAATGCTGTAACTTGTAGCAAAATCCTAACAGAATTTTAGATTTATTAAAAATGGTTTTAACATCATGTTCATATTAGTCAGTCCAAAATACAACAATGTAAATACAAACATAACAAATATTAATCAAATTTAATCACTACTTCTATGGATTTTTATCTTTTAAACCGTCTTACTTCATCTTTAATGTTAAATACTTTTTTGCTAGCAGATAAGGACAGGCTTAAATTCGGCATCTACATCTACTACTACACATTTCGACTGCTCACTTACAGTAAATACATGAAAATAGGAACGTAATACAGAAATGCCTTATCTTTAAACACTTTTAAAACCTCTATGCTGAATCTATTCACACATCGGCGCCCCTCGCAATTTCTCTTTCCGCAAAAAATGCCACGCCATTCTTTCGTACGGATATACCACGAGATATTTGTCGTCTTTCGCTTCCGTTAACTCTGAATTCGAATTCTTGTAGCTGATTTAATCTTCTTCAAAATTACTTCATTGTTCTTAGAATTCTTCTATCTTTAAATAATATGAGATAATATATCCTATTAGATTTTATGAATATGTCTTACTAAAATATTATATCTCCGCATCCGTCAAGTATCTCTAAATGAGATAATAGATCCCAATATTTTTTGTAAATACCTTTTACAAGAATATTATATCTCAGTCATCACTAAGGTTTAACAATGCTTCAAGTTATCACCGACAGGAACCGATAGAGGGCGAACGCGTGCAGGCATTGCCAATAACTTGTATCAGTGACGTAAAGATGTTCCGTAAAGATTGATTGTTAATTTCGACGGGTGTAAATACATTTCTAAATCGTTTTTCTGCATTAGAATATACAGAAACTATAATTGAATGGTTATTTGTAATAATAGCTCCAATCCAGCCTTCTCGGCGGAGGCTGTACACTATTCGAACTTTGAAGATTCGTTAGTAATCACTGAAGAAAACCTTTTTATATCTTTAAAACGATAGATAATTTCATAATTGAGATCTTGTTCCTTATAATGGAAAAAGAAAAATAAATATCATACAACTCTGGCTGAAAATAATGTACCCGCGTCTTATATATCTCTGATCTATATTTATACCAGGAAATATATCAGAGAGTTTATTGGGGAAAGAAATTCTATAATGTTTTAGATAATCTATATGTAATTATCTTTGTATTTATTTTTAATATATTTTTTTTTCTATATTTCTAACGTGCCACGTTATTTGTTACACTAGGGCTCTTGAGCTAGCATAATATCGTAGTTAATAAGTTGTATTGACAAAAATGGCAAGGCAAGTATTTATAAGATCATTGGATACATCAAAGATTCTTGATATATGGGTAGCTGAAAAAATAATAAAAAGGGCAAAAATATTGTTCTTTATAATTTACTTCAGTGATTTAGAGAAATAATATTTAAGTAATAACAATAATGGAAAGAAGAATCATCATCCTCCTCTACCAATCCCATCCCATACCGTCCAACCACCCCAACAATGGCTTAAGGGGGCGATCTCTAGACACCCATATCTTTTTAATCAAAATTCCATGTATAGTATCTTTATTTTGTAAACAACAAACATATAATATAATCTCTAAGTAAAGTTTAACTTATTAAAAAACAAAGAAAGAAAAAATATAGGGCAACTTGAAAGTAGTAAAAATAAAACTCATAGAATTATTCCAAAAACAAAGAAAGTAAAAATATAAGGCACATATTTTTCCATTGTAAGTTAATTTATACTTTTTCTCGTCAGTATTTTTCTGCCATATCAGTATCAGCGATTAGTTAATCGAATTTTTAGGCTATTAGACTAGAAATCCAAAAGGCTGCGTTCGTGTCTCGGACCACTTCAAACATCGATACCGTTTCATTGACTTCAGATGCAACCAAACTGTAGTAAAATGAGTGACTACAGGCAATTTTAGGAGTAATAATAGATGGTCATGCTTTGCACCGTAAAAAAACTTCTATTGCTAGGAACCCATAAGCTTACGGATGCTTATTATTATTATATATAAATATCGATTTCACTAATATACGAGGGAAATCCATAATTACCTTCATTTAACTATTAATAAATCATAGATGTAGATAGAGAAATTTTAATATATATATCTTAAAGCTACAGCTGCAACTATTTTTCTACATAATTACTATTCAAATTTAGGGATTTATCATACCGTTTAACTAACTGGTAAATTTACTCTTCGTAAAATTCTGCCTCCTGAGATTGTAGCCTGCATAAACAGGTGAAAATCGTTTGGAGCCAAATGAGGTTGTACGATGGATGGTTGATTTCATTTGAAATGACGCAGTAGTTTTGTGTTTGCTGCTTAGTATGGGACCGAGCGTTATCGTGCAACAACAGCGCCGGAAGTGAGTTAACTGCGACGGTTGTTTTGAATTGCTCGTTGGATTTTGTAAAATCTAACAATAGATTCGAAGATTGATAGTTACTCACTACTCCATAAATTTAGTATAATTGATGAAGCAATATCTTCTCACGGCATCAACTGCTGTTTGGCCTCAGGGTTTAGATATAAGACTCAAGTCTTGTCCTAGTAACAATTTTGTTACTAAATTCATTTCCTTCAGCATCATATCACAAAAGAAATTCTAAAGGAGAGGTCATTCTTTATGTCTTGCGATTGTTAAAAAATATTTTCGGACTCTACCGAATACAGAACTTCGGGTAGATTTCCTCTGGGTTTCTGCTTTTGTGCAGAAGAGACCACGAAATTCCCAGGAAGTGCTCAGAAATTTAAGGTATTATGAAAGGTCGATTTCACGGATTTTGTTATCAATTTTCTGAACAAGTTAATGATAGACTACAGATAGGCAGCTACTCCTTTCTTCGTCATGAATATTCGTTCTCCTTGTTTAAACATACGACCCCCTGACGTACAACTCCGTCACTTATATCATTTGGTCATTAAATAGTACGAATTTCAGGGTCAATGTTTTTTGCTGAAAAGTTTTTGCCAGTAAAAATCGTTACACAGCCTTTGCCAAGATTTTCGTATCACAACGGCCATTTTGTATCGATATAAGGGGCGAACGACACGTAGCACGACCTTCGCACTTACACAGCTAGACGAATATAACGTTCACACAACAATAGCGCCACTATCCCCCTATTACTTCACTCGCTAGACGAAAAAGGAAGTTAGTTTATGGATTGCCTTCGTATATAGCGATTTCCTTTTACTTTTTAATGCCGAAATGTAAGTTTAATTAGTCGATGTATGAATATTATTCTTGTTTGCTTACTTAGCTTTCTTAGACCCTCTTCTACCATCGGTGTAGAGTTAGTATCCACTATCTTTTTATTTCCCATTTTTATTTTAGTTTTCTTGATTTTTCTTTATGAATTTTTTACTATATTCTGATTTCTTATAGGTTTTTCATTGGAATATTTTCATTCATTGCTTATTCTTGCATTAGCACATCTGCCTCATCCCCATACCTTCTAGTACTGAATTTGTGTCTTCTTCTTTTATCTGGGTGTTTCTTATATGGTCTCTCATCGTCAATTCCTCACCCTGTCTCTATAGGTACTTCTTCTGAGTGCCTGTACTTTAATTCCACAAATCTCTTCCTACGTTTTAATTTAACTGTTTTTCTGCCGGGTTGGAACAAAGATTTTACACCTTTTTTTGATTTATTCTTGTTCCCTGAAAGCCAAATGAATTCTCGAACAAATTTATATTAAATTATAAGTATTATAAAAATGTAAAATACTTAAAAGTTGCCAAATAATTGTTAATAAATCAATAATTTCAAATTTTTATACTGGATATATATGCTATTTAAGTTGCATAAGCACTAGATATATCTTTTCACTACCTCTGTATTAGAATCGACAGTATTACAATGACAATTTTTGTATATAATCTATGAATATAACATAAATATTTAACAGTATTTAATGTACTAGTAAATTTAAGAATATATATAAGATTTTAATCTATTAAATACTATAATGTAGTTATTAAATTAGTAAATAAGATGAACTACTCTTAAGTAAATATATGAATGCAAAAACGAATTTCTAAATTTGTCTGGAAAATTCTATAAAAGTTACAGGATAAATAAAACGTTGTTCGACAAAGGGAATTGAACTTACAGCGTTCTTTTTCCTTTTAAACGAATTTGCTCTTTATGTTACAATAATTGTTATAGTAATAGTTCTATTATAAATATAGAAATTTAGTAATAAAGATAAGAGTACTAATATGTTTAAGCTCTTAAGAAGATATGCATTATAACGAGCAGTTTGTAGATTAACCCTAAGACATGTAATTCGTAAGAAATATTTAAGAACGAACTGTAGAATTGAATTAAAACGATTGCTGTTTGAAATATGGTGCTATAAAGGATGCCGCAAGGATAAGTTGTAAACCTGCTGGCCATTAAATTAGGACTACAAGAAAAATTCCAAGATTTTACTAATATTTGACACATTCCTCTTTAGATTTAATAGCAACAACAGCTAGTCTTGATGCTGTACTTTCATTTGATGTTATCATATTGTATTTTATTACTTAATTATTGTGTTTTATTGCTTAATTTTAGACTTCTTGAATTATTTCAATTTCTATCTTTGCCGATATATTACTGTGATGGTAGAATCCTCAATTTCGCGAATTTTCCACAAGGTTAAAGTGGAATAAATTTCTAACTCGTTCAAACTATGCCAAGCTTATCAAGTATAGATGATCTTTAGCAGATTTAATCTTGTTACAAGAAGTGTTGTTGTAAAAGAATTTTCTATAAAAAAATATTTCGCCTAAGACAGAACCCATCCCGAAACAGCATCTTCAAGTACATTGTTGTTGAAGCACAATAATGTAAGCAACTGTTTCGTATACACGACGAGGTGAAAGTCTCTTGAAACTCAATACAGGTTGTAAGGGGGTGGTGGTAGATAACCTGTTTGAATTGCTACAAAAACTTCTGGATACGTCAGGAGATGTTAGGAGTAATAGTATCATGTAAAAACCTAAGCCTAAGACAGAACCCATACTGAAACAGCATCTTGAAGTCCTTGTTATTGAAGCGCAATGGTGAAAGCAACTGTTTCGTATACACGGGGTGAAAGTCTCTTGAAATTCAATACAGGTTGTAAGAGGGTGGTGGTACATAATCTGTTTGAGTTGCTACAAAAACTTCTGGACATACCAAGAGATGTTAAAACGAATATTATCATCTAAAAACCCGACATTAGTGCAGAAAAAGTTTGCTAAATTTTCTTTGGTTTTCTTGGAGAACACATATGATCCTACTTCAGAAACTGCTGTTTCATTTTGGCGTTCACATAACACACGCACAAATCCTTTCGAGTTATAATTCAGACAAAAACCCTTCTTCTTCTTTATAACATGTTAGAAAATGTTTAGATTTTCATTATTCAATTATTTTAGTATCTACCGGCCAGAGAATTTTCGCCTAATTTTTCTCTGTCGTCTCATACAAAATGAGAAAGCTGCAAAAACTATTCAAAAAGCGAGTTTATCACTCACTATAGATGTCAGGCCACTCCTTTTCATTATTGAATACACGACATTGCCAACCTTTTACCTACGCAGAACGCAGATCGAAGATAGTTACAAATAGCTTTTGAATCATAAGTTTTTATTTTAATTTGAAATTATAATAAATGGAATCAACTCATCCAACATTTTTTATACTATTCTGAATTCATTATAAGCTCGACGAAATACTGAGGATCGGCACCTTATTCTATAATGCAAGACTATCTCATTACCGAAGGTGAAGACAACATACACCACCGTTTGTTTTGTATGACCAGTTTTAGCTTTTTCAATGTCTCACAAAGGGCTCAAGAGTTGATACTCCATAAACTCCATCAGGAACACATCTTTGGTATCCCAAAATAGGATTGTCGTCCATGCAGAGAATTCTTTTAGAACTTTCTTTTGTTTTCTTGGACACCACTCCACCAAATACTGTGTCATTTCAGCATTCACATTAAACACTTGCGTCTCCTTTCCAATTACGATTCAGCCAAAAAAACCTTCTACTTAGTCATAACGTCTAGAAAGTCTATAGAAAAGCTCATTCTTAAGATTTTCATTTTTCATTTACTTCAGTATCCACCGAGCACAGAATTCCCAGCTAATTTTTCTGCGATTGTCTCATACAAAAGCATTTAAAACAGTTAAATTAATCACTGACTGTAGATATCGAGCGGCTTCTTTCTATTATTAAGCAAAACATTCTGCATATATTTTTTTATCAGACGTTGCTTCTACAGTACAGATTCATGATGGATGTCTGCTGCTGTAAGATTTTTCACCAAAGCAGAACGCACTTATCTTGCGAATATTTGTATTGAAGCATTGATTTTAAAATACTACAACGAGTGAACGCACTGGCGTACGACCTTCCACTAATACATTTGGCAACGTATTGAGTTGCTATACACAGATAGATGAATAGCCCCACTGCCTCCAATACTTTTCGAGCTACCTGCTAACAGAAGTTACTTTCTTAATTGCCTTCGTATATACAGTACTTTGCGTTAATTTGAAGTGAACGCACTGGCGTACGACCATTCCACTAATACATTTGGCAACGTATTGAGTTGCTATACACATAAGATGATTAGCGGAGCTACCTCTGATACTTTTTGAGCTACCCATTAACAAAAGTTACTTTCTGAATTGCCCTGTATATATAGTACTTTGTGTTAATTTGAAGTTCTAATAGTATATATACCTTTTATACTATTGTGTGAAATATTGAAGTTCTGGACTCTTTCTCATTACCAAAAGTGAACGCTTTACCTTTTGTAAGCAGCATTCTTCTTTATACTGTTCCAATAACAAGCTACTCATACATTGTAAACGTTCTATTAACGCTAATATTTTAAATTTGTTACCAAATACAGTCATTTTTCATTGCTTCGACTCATTATAGAGATATATTCTCATTTCTTTTACGTTTCAATAAGTAGCTCTACTTGAAAATTGGTGATTATCTTACGTTACTTTTAACTTCTGAAAATCATCACGAAATATATATTTCCTTTCTAGTAAGTTATTATAAAGTGCTAGTTTCAGGGATATTCTCTTTGTTTAAATCGACTATTTTCATTATTCTTTAGTATAAAACAGCAATATTAGTCCTACATCGAATTGAAAATTAAATTCCTCTTTACTCTCCTCGTATATTCTTCTTTGTACTGACATTAGAACTAAAATTCAATTAATTTATATAACAGATTAAGTTGCAATTATTGGAATGAATTTCAAACACAGGATTTGAACATCGCATTTTATCTTTACCACAATATGATAAGCCAATCAACTAAACACATAAGCGATCACTCAAGGTAGATCACAGACGGTTCAGATAAAAAAAATTCCTAGAACCACACCGAATACAATCAACCAAATAATTTTAAAGAAATACAATAACCTTTTGCTACAGAATTAATAGTGATTATATTGTTGAGAATACTTATTGTAAAGTCCTACATTAATGGCTACATTAGCAAGTAAAAATAAAATATATGTTATGTTACTCTATGTTAATTGAAGACGTAAAATATGTGTATCAAAGTCTAAATGTTTTTAAATATATGTATTAGTTCTAAACGATATTAAATAAATATATACGATATATTCACTTCTATGTTATAGAATCTAGATAGATATTGTTTTTATATTATATACATGTATTATAAATATATTTTCTTTATTAATAAATGTTATATACATGTCAGTATTTGTTTTATTTATAATGCAATGCCCATACTAGTATTACCTCCTCCTTTGAAGAAAATAAAAATGAATGACGGTTAATACAATGTTAATGTAAGGAGTTAATAATTAGTAGTTGTGTACAATGAGCATCAAAAGTTCAGGACGTGTGCTAAGCTGAAAGAAAGACATTAGTGGAAATAAAACTTAAACTTGAGTATAACAAAGATAATTAATAAGATCGAGAGAAACAAATAAAACAAGATAACCGTAATGGCAAAGCTTTAATTAAAGTAAATCTAGCGATATGCGGCTGTTTAATAAAATATAGAAAGGGTTAGATTAAAATGTGCATCGGGCGATGCGTGTACTTGCGTATTTGTGTACATGTATATATCCTGGATCAGGAAGCTGTGTATTTTCCGCGGACGTGAACTTAAACACATGGACACAACAAACGCAAGAAAACAACTTCACGATCACGTCAAAGGAATGCGTGTGTCCTTTGTCATGGTCTGAGAAGAAGTCTCTGTCTTACACGCGGCTGCTCTTAAGACACCCCGTATGCTAAAGGGTTAGGATACTGGTCATGTTTGAACCACCCAATAGCAAACGAGAATATTGGCGCGCTATATTCGACTTCCTAGAAAACGGCGGGTAGACTTTGCTTATTACAGTTTGTGTTACAAAAGATTCCTGCATTTGTATATATCACAAAAAGGTCAAGATAAATAATAATTTATGACTTGAAACTCGAACTATTTTTAAATTTAAATAACTTAATTTAAAAAACATGATATAGAGAATTATTATTTGTATGCGAAGTGTAACACTAGCAACGTTCGTATTAAGTTTAGAAGTGGTCGATCAAGTTTAGGAAAGAGCTGCGAACTGTTAAATTAAGTAGTCGATTGGTGAGGTCGTTACTTTGTGAAATTCACACCAATGAATGAACGAAACACTTTGTCTAAATTTCACATTACGATGGTGGTCCCATAAGTGCTCAGCCTGACCTAGGGATGGCGGTAGTTGTTTGAAAAATATCACTGTATTATAAAGTACACAATCTATAAAGCATATGTTTCAAGTTTGAAGACGCTACGTTGTTTAGTATTTGCTTGGCAGCCATCAATAGTGAACGTTCTCAGTGAATTCGTAAAAATGAAGAAAATTGGTCATCGTTACGTGATACAATACTTTTATTTGAAAGGCCTTAACCCAACCGATATAAAAACTGAACTGGATTCCACTCTAGGTGAGTCTGCTCCTTCGTTTACAATAATGAAATATTGGATAGCAGAGTTTAAACGAGGCCTTCCGAGCTGCCAAGACAAGCATCGCAGTGGTCGACCAAATGAGGTACAGAAATGGTGAAGAAAATCCACAAAGCGGTATTGGTTGATCGTCGACTGAAAGTGCGCCAGCTAGCAGACATAGTAGGCATTTTAAAAAGTGCGGTATATCGCACATTATTTGAAAATTTGGACATGAAAAAGCTGTATGCAGGATGGATACCGTGTTTGCTCAAACTGAAGCAAAGACAGTGTCGTGAAGATGTTTCAATTGAGTGTTTAGCGAAGTTTCGCAGCAACAAAGCAGAATTTTTCCGCCGTGTCATAACCATGGATGAAACATGGGTCCATCACTTCAGACCCGGGACTAAAGAACAATCAAAACAATAGATTCAAAAAGGATAACCGGCTCCAGCTAAGGCGAAGACCGTTTCATCTGCAGGCAAGGTCGTGGCATCAATTTTTTAATATGCGCGTGGAACAATTTTCATTGACTATCTTGAAAAATGAAAAACTATCAACGGCGAGTATTTTGCGAACTTATTGTAACGTTCGGAATGGGATTTAAAGGCGGCTAATATTGTTTTTAAGGAGTATTCTACTGACGCGATCAGTGCTGTGTTCTGGGTAGACAGGCTTTAGAGAGTATTGGGTTGTGGAGCTCTTCGGCTAAGATATTGGTCTATGGTCTGTTTGTATGTCTTGAAAAAATTATTGTTTATTAGGGTATTGGTGACGTGACTTAATTCCTAAAATAATTCATATATCTTTGAAAGAAAGAGTTGATGACGCCCTGTTTTTAGACAGGACAATGATGGGAAAGGGCGTTTAGATACGGATCGGTGTATGTGGGTTTGCAGAAAATTGAATGTCCTAATAAACCATTCAGACGATGGTTCACTAAGATGTTTAGGAAACGGAAATATTTCTAATTCAATCTCCAAAACTTATGGAAATGTGCTGGAATTTAAGAAAACAAGGAAGATAATCAAGGAATCTAGACCATGCAGTCAAATAACGAAGCTATCATCTACGTATATAAACCAATATTGGATTTAGATTGTAGGAGTATAGGATTTGTTATTCGAATGCTTCCATAAGATATTTCTTTATCGAAGATATTTTTTTTCAATTGTTAGTTAATTTATTAAACATTATTATTATTGTATTACTTGCTTATATTATTCTGTTTTCCTAATATTATTTTTATTATGTTGGTTATCTAACCCATTATTTAAAAAAGAGATTTTTTTCTGTTATTTATTGGACTACTTAATTTATTATATTATTTTTTGTATTATTCTGCTTTACTTGAATAGCTTATTATACATAACCATTAATGTTATTTGTCTTCTATATTTTTTAAATTAATTTTCATTTATTTATCGCAGTTATTGTATTTGTATCTTATAATTGGAGATATTCTGTTGGAGTACAAGGGTAGTTTGACAAGTAGTGAGAATGGAAAAGAAAAACGAATTTTTTAAATACAAAATAATTTTTATTTTTCAATGTATTCTCTTAAAAGAGCAATACATTTATTCCAACGGTGCTCCAATGCCCTTATGCCATCTCTAAAATGTGATTCCGGAAGGCTTGCAAAATACTCATTTACGAAGATGATAAGCTCGTCGTTAGACGAAAATTTCTATTCACCTAGTGCCGTTTTCAATTATGGAAAAAGGTGGAAGTCGAAAGGGGCTAGATCCAGCGAATAAGGCGCATGCGGTACTAATTGGAAATGCAACTCGTGGATTTTGGACATCGCAACTGTGCTGGTATGTGAAGCAGCGTTGTCTTGGTGAAACAGAATCTTTTTCTTTGCCATTCTTAGCCGTTTAGCACAAATCTCAACATTTAATTTTTGTAGAAGTTCTTTATAATATTGTCCGTTTATAATGGCACCTTTCTGAAGATAATCAATAAGCAAAATGCCCTTTGAATCCCAAAAGATTGATGTCGTCACCTTGTTTGCCGATAAAGTGGTTTTCGCTTTCTTTGGAGGTGCAGAACCACGTTCTAACCATTGTTTCGACTGTTGTTTAGTTTCGGGTGTACTGTAGTGTATCCAAGTTTCATCGCAAATAACAAATCGCCTACAAAAGGTCCAAACACTCATTGGAAATGCGCAAACGAGTGAACTTTTGATCAGTCGTAAGTAATCGCGGCACCCATCTTGCCGAAACCTTGGAAAGGCCCAATTCTTTCGTTAAAATGTGGTGTACGCGTTCTGCTGAAATGTTTACCATGTCTGCTATCTCTCTCACTTTGAGTCGTCGATCTTGCGTAATAATATTATGGATTTTTATAATCATTTCCTTAGAAGTCACGATTTTGGGTGCTCCAGAGGGCGCTTCATCAACACAGCTTGTTCTACCACGTTTAAATTCATTTACCCATCTACTTATTGTGGCGGATGATGGAGCAGATTCACCTAATGTTTCCCGTAACTCATCTTTTATTTCAGTAGCTTTCATACCCTTAATTACGAAGTATTTAATCACCGCACGATACTCTGCTTTTTCCATTTTAACAAAACGACGTGTTGCTTCTTTTTCAATCAGCTGTCAAAAATAAACGAATCAACCGATTTATCTAAATATCGGAACGTAAACATATAAATAGGCAACCTAAATTACAGTGCATTTGTTTTACCAATTAGAGTGCCACCTATGTGTCATTCTCACTACTTGTCAAACTATCCTCGTATTATAACCTGTTAAAACAAAAATGTCTTGTTCTTATGAATAAATTGCTTTTTATGAATATATGTACATATAATAAAATTTAAGGTTAAAAAAATTATTTAGTAAAGAATAAATAAAAAAGAACATTTAACGTATAGTTTACTTCGTTTGATATAATTATTAGAATTATAATATTCTTAACAACAAAATAAAGTTAATTCACCCGGGGCATTCGATTATTGGAATGCAAATCCCGAGATCATTCCTAGCATATCCCGAAAAGCAGTAGCAAGCATTATTGCAATTTACATTTGCTATTTGGCAGGGTCTTCCAAGATTGTTGCAGGTCGCTTGGCAAGCACTTCCGCATGTGTATATTTCAAAAGGTCCGCTGCAAATTATTGAATTTTGTGCTGAAAAATTAATAGCCTCGTTTAATATATGTTAGTTATTCCACAAAAGTAAATTTACCAAGGAATACTCATTTTGAAAGTACAGATGTGCATATATCAAATTATATATTTAATATTTACCTTGCACAACAGTGACCAGGATAGCAAATAGAACAAATAGAAACTTAATCATATTGAATGCGTTTCAATGACAAAAGAGAAATAAATGTGTAAAATGCAGCCGCTTTTTTTTATTTATATGAAACGTAGTTAAGGGGAATACTTCTAATAATTAGAATATTTAAAATGTTTTGTTATACATTATCATTTATACTAAATTGGAACAAAAAATTACTTAATATTAATGCAAAGTATGTATTTATAAAAAGATATAATGGTTTTGGAAAAAACAAAATAGTAAAAAGAAGCTAATTTAAATTTTGTATGTAAATAGTCTGAAAATTTATTAACTCCAGTAAAAAGATTATAAATTAATTGACAAAACTAAATACGTAGGTTGATTTAAAAGTTTTGCGATTCTCTCTGAGATTTTTTAGTCCGAATAGCATTTGCAGATTACTAACATATACTGTTATGAGACGCGGACGAAGTTCTAGCAAGAAAATGATGGCTTTTTTTTGGACGCACAGGTCACCTTGCCACTATTCCGAAAGAGGCTCGTCGCACAGTCAGTGCTGAATGGCATTACCAATTGTATTCCAAGAAATGGGCGAGAAACGATCAAGAGGACGAATCATTCTGTATCAAGACAATGCACCATCACATAACACATCTCAAACATCAGAGTTTTAGCTGCTGCACGAGCAGAATTGATGACTTGTCCTCCTTATAGTTTCAACCTGGCACTTTGTGACTTCTTTTTATTCACATATATAAAAGACGAAATGCATGGATTGAAATTTAATACCCCGGAAGCGACCGTGGAAGCCTACGAAAACTTCGTATTTGAGGTGACTGAAGAACAATGGGCTCAGTATTTTGAGAACTGAAGAAAATGAATTTTGAACAAAGAGCAGTTTTAAGCTCAGTAAATCATTTGTTCCTCCACTACATACACTGCCACACGAATAAAGAATCCTGTACACAACAGGTGCTTCTAGAGAATCACAGTATTTTACTGTATTTTGGAATGGGGTTTAAAGATGGTTATGATTATTTTTAAGGAGTAGTTTACTGAAGCGGTTAGTGATGTGTATTGGGTTATGGAACTCTTAAATTTAGCTATCGGTCTATGGTCTGTATGTACGACGGAGCGTTTTTATATTCGCGGAATGAGCGAGTTGTAGAGGGGTGAGTAGGCGCATTGGGAGCGTGGCCTGTGCAGCGACTCATGATTAGTATAAATACGAAGTTTCATTGTTATTAGACAGTTAGTCTTTGAGCTATCGTCAACCAAGTAACATAATCAGGAGTGAAAAGTGAAATATGGAAAAAATCGAATATCGTGCCGTTATAAAGTTCCTTACCAGGCAAGGAAAATCAGTCGCGACCATAATGAATGAGATGTCATTGGTTTACGGCGACTCTTGTCCAGGAAAAACCATGGTATACAAGTGGCATAGTTTATTTAAACAAGGAAGGGAATCCCTTGAAGACGACCCGAGGCCGGGCAGGAGCATTGAGGTGACCACGCCAGCACTTATCCAAAAAGTTGAACAAATTTTACTCGAAGATGCTCGACTAAAGAAGAAACAACTCGCAGAAATGGTTGGAGTATCCGATACAACAATTTTTAAAATCCTACACGATCATCTCGGCATCTCTAAGGTCAGCGCAAGATGGGTGCCGAGAATGCTCACGCCGCCGCAAAAACAACAGCGCGTAGAGTGTTCGCATGCATCTTTGGACCTCTGTAATGAAGACAAGGATGGTGTATTGAGTGGAATTGTTACTGGAGACGAAACTTGGGTTCATCATTATGAGCCTGAGTCCAAACAAGACTCCATGCAGTGGCATAAAAAGGGCACAGCACCTCCCAAGAAATTTAAAGTGTCACAATCAGCTGGGAAACTCATGGCAACGGTATTTTGGGACTCGGAAGGAATATTGTTGATTGATTATAAAGATAAAGGTGTTTCTATAACCGGAGAATATTACGCTTCAATATTAGAGCGACTAAAAGAAGCCATTAAAGAGAAAAGACGGGGAAAATTGACAAAAAGTGTTCTGCTTTTGCACGACAACTCGCTCGTCCACAAGAGCCGCGTTGCGTTAGCTGCCCTGCATAAGGTGGGCTTCGAAATTGTGAATCACCCACCCTACAGCCCAGACCTGGCCCCGAGTGATTATTACCTGTTTCCGAAAATGAAAAAAGAGCTGCGGGGTAAAAAATTTACTGCCGATGATAAAGTCAAGGAGGCAGTTTCGGCGTATTTTGCAGATAAAGAGAAATCATTTTTTTATGAGGGTATAAATAAATTAATTGAAAGATGTGAAAAATGTATCCGTCTTGCAGGTGAATATATTGAAAAAGAAAAATAATTTGGTTTTTTTATTTCCACCCCTTGTCCCCCATTCCGCGAATATAAAAACGCTCCCTCGTATGTTTTGAAATAATTGTTGCTTATTAGGGTATTTATGACATTACTTAATTCCTAGGATAAAGAATACTATTCATATATGCTGAAAGCTCTATGAACCAAGGAGTTGATGACGGCCTGTTTTTAGACAGGACAATGACGGGAAAGGGCGTGTAGATATCGGTCAGTGTATGTGGGTTTGCACAAAACTGAATATCCTAGTCAACCATTTAGACGATGATCCATTAAGATGTTTAGGAAATGGGAATATCCTAATTCAATCTCCAAAACTTATGAAATTGTGCTGGGAATTTAGGAAAACAAGGAGGATATTCGAGGAATCCCTATCATGCAACCAAATAGTGAAGGAATCATCTACGTATCTGAACCAACATTGGATTTAGATTGTAGGAAAATAGGATTTGTTATTCGAATGCTTCCATATGATATCTGCTTCTGGGTTTCCGGGCTGGAACCGCGTCACTTGTATATCTGCCGACGTTTCGTACCCATTTGTATGGGACATCTTGGGTACGAAACGTCGACAGATGTACTAGTGATGCGGTTCCAGCCCGGAAACCCAGAAGCAGGTAGCATGGACCACGAGCGCGGAAGTCTGCGTACCAAAGCTTCTATAAGATATTTTTTATTGAAGCTATTTTTTTTCAGTTCTTCGTTAACTTATTATATTACTTTCGTATATTATTCTGTTTCTCTAATATTATTTTTATTATGTTAATTACAGAGGCCAACCAATAAATATTTTTTAAAAACTTTTTTCAAAGTTCAAACTGTTTCTTATGTATTTTGGTGTGCTGAATCGAAATTTTCAATCAGTTTTTTTCTACCACGTACCGATTTTTCGCAGTCTTTATCTTTTGTCGAGTATGATAGTATTAAAATATATAGTTAAGATTTAAAGGTACGAGTACGTAATTTATCAGAGTATAATTGAAAAATTTAACATTTAATTATTACAATGGTAGTGTAAACTTGAATATGAACAGTTTTTTACTATTAATCTAAAGTTTTGTATTTCCTCAACCTCTTCATGGTAAAAGTTCGAGTGTAGCTTTTCCTTTTATATGATGCTTCTAGAGTTACTCGTAGAAGAGTCGAACAGTAATCTCCCATCATGTTGACATTCCAAAGACCGTGATACCGTTTCTTCATCTCCTTTATATCTTGTCGGAAACGCTCCCCTTGTTCCTCAGTTACAGCTCCAAGATTGTCAGGGAAAAAATTTAAATGTGAGTGTAAAAAGTGCACCTGCAGATTAGAAAGTACATGCCTTCGTGATTTTCTTTGTATTAGTCAATTAGGTGAAGAGATCAAGGTATTATTATACGCTTACAATGCATAAATAACGTAAAGTAAACATGCGAGGAAACGTCAAAAAACATAAAGGGAAGCCAAATTTATAAAAAAGTTTTTTCATGATTGGCATATGTTATCTAACCCTTTATTTAGCAAAGAATTTTGTTTCCTGTTATTTATTGGACTGGTAAATATATTATATGTATTTGTATCTTATTATAGATATTATGTTGGAGAATTCCACTTTGTTAAAACAAAAATGTCTTATTTTTAAGAATAAATTTAATATTTATGAACATATTTTGAAATAGATTAAGAAGTAAGAGGAGGAACACAATGATGAGTACTCGCAAAAGACCTATAGAAGAGACAAAAATTTAAAAAGAACATTAAAAACGTTGTTACGTAATTCTGTTTCCATGCCTCTCTCAAAGCGAACGGAATTTCAATTTTTTGTATTAAAAATTTTACATTATTTAATCACAGATATATATGTTTTTCAGGGCCAACTAAATTTATCGATTTATTATATGAGTAATAATCAATAATCTACCGGTTCTCGTTAGCTGATACGTATTAAATATATTATTTCTAGGTACAAGAAGATAAGATAACCAGACTTGTTTTCATAACATTTTTCCATATATGACACATACAGTTAATAATAGAATGGGTAATTTATCTTCATTTATCTATATCCTTCGACTCAATTCATCACTAATGTACTTTTTTTAACAACAGATTGAAATCAGATCCTTCGAGTGTCCGTTTGTTTACTCTTCGACGAAATGAATCCACATTTTCCGCAACCACCTCACCATTTTCCAACACCACCTGTGCATATGCCAGATTTCCATCCGCATCCACCACCACCACATTTTCCGCCGCCGCCTGGACAGCATTTCCCACAGTTTCCGCCAGCGACTGCTCCCGGTTTTCCGCCACCACCTCACTGGGAGCCACCAAGAGGACCGGAATTTCTTCCACCACATCCACATGATCCACCAAGTTTTCATCATCCACCACATCCACAGCCATTCTAACAAGGTAACTTTATTTCATTTTTAATAACTAGTTTGAGTAAATATAAAATCTTTCAACAAATATAAAAAAGTCTATTAGTAGTAAAAGGTACACGAAAGTACGAACGAAGTACAAATTAATTCTAATATTCTTACAATTATTAAAATAACTAATAACACATTAATTTAGCATATTAGATTAGCATCTCTAATAAGTTCAATTTTTCAACAAACTTGAATTACTTGATCACTTGAAACTTGAATGAATTGTAAACGTTAGGTAAAAGATACGTTGTCATGTACAGTGCCTGACAGAATTAACGTCTCTCCCTATAAAGAAGTTTATATAGTAGTTTCGATATAAACTGCGTTTTAGGGAGTGACATTAATTTTGTCAGGCACTGTATATGACAACGAATTTTTTTACCTAACGTTTTTTTTCTTGGGACCCAGCATCCCACCTTCATGTGAATTCGACTATTACAGGCATAAATCATTATTTCTTTACCTGACTATATTTAAATCTCTGTTATTAAATTTTAAATATTGTACATGTGCTACATCAAGAAAACTTTATCCAGATCTGCCAGGATAGCACTTGAAACATAGGGTTTTTCATTGCCGTGCAATAATATTGTATCCTTTCTATTGAACAATGCTGCTTGTTTAACACAATTTTTCATGCATAACGTCAATTTTATGATAATATTTTGCAGTATAAATAGTTTCTTCCAAACTAAGAAACGGATAGTAAATTATTTCTTCGAATGTCCACCAAAGTCCTCATATTTTTCTCGAATGTAATAACGATTTTGAAACTTGTGTAGAAGGTTCATCAGCATTTGACCATTGTCCTAATCTTTTTCTTGTCATCAACAAGGGCCCATTTTTAGTTTCGTATTACCGACCATCACAAGAACGTATTTTTCAAATTTTTGGCAGAGAAAGAAGAGCGCAGTTCTTACTGTCTCAATTTTGTAATTTCATTAAATCAGCGAAACTCAGTTTTCCAACCATTTTACTGTCTGAGAGCTGGCAAATGTTGGTTTATTATTGCTGGAGATCTATTTTTACCATTGTTTTCAGTTACCACTTTATAAACAACTATTTCCTGTCATTTTCATGGTATATTTTCTAGATTTTCATCGCCTAATTCTTGTGTATTGCTTAGCATATATTATTTGCTGTCTATGATGTTTGCTTGTTTATGGTATTTGATTTCGATTACTTGTAGTCGTTTTCTTCTGCTGTGAGGGCCAGTTTTCGCCTTCATTATTAATACTGAAAGGTGCATTGTCTTGTATATTGCTATTTTTGTTCTTCACTTGTCTATCTTACTTCCTTCGTGGTAGAAATTCTTCAGATTGTCCATTGCTAGCTTGTACTCAATTGGTAGTGTCTGGATATACAGTGTGTATCAGCCAAATGGAATAAATTCGATAATAATTAAATGGAAGGGTGTTCGAAAAAACGTTCGGACACGTCGATTGGGATTTTTAGTTGCGTATTTTCTTAAACAAAAAGTTTATATACAGGGTGTGTCATGTAAAAGTGGTCAATACCAACTTTCTTATTTTAAATGCAATACCCTGTCAAATATTAAATTTTTGGATTCTTTAGAAAATTCCAGACATATTTCATGTACAATGTCCTATACCTATCTTCGACTGTTTCGGAAATATTAAATGTTTTCAGATTAATTTGAAAAATTTTTGATAATGTAAAAAATAACAAGAAAAACATTAATGTCACTGTAGGAGATGTTCAAAGTGTTCGCCGCAAACGTCTTGACAACATCCTAATCTCAAATAAAAATTTTTTCTAACGTTGCTCAACATCTCAGGTGTGACCGATCTAATCGCAACTATTATTCGTCTTCTTAAGTCAGCTAAGTCGAGGGGTTTAGTTTTGTATACTATACTCTTGACATATTCCCATAAGAAGAAGTCTAATGGCGTTAGATTAGGGGATCGTGCTGGCCATTCCATCGATCCTGGCCTACCTATCCACCGATTCAGGAATATTTGGTTGAGGTACTGCCAGACATTGATTTGGTAATGGGGTGGTGCTCCATCTTGCTGGAACCACATCGTATTTGCTGGAACTTGTGGGTTTGCTAGATCAGGATATAAGTTTGTCAAAGCTGGCAGGAGATTATTTTGAAGCAATGCTAAATAATTGTCGCCATTCAAATTTCCATCATCAATGAAAAAAGGACCTACGATATGATCTCCAACAATTCCTGCCCAAACATTAACCTTCTCAGGGTATTGCGTATGTTCTTCCCTCATCCAGTGAGGATTTTCCCTGGACCAATAGCGGCAATTTTGACGATTAGCATGACCGTGAAGCGTAAAGGTACACTCATCAGAAAATAAAATATGTTCTAATTGGATCACATTGTTATCTAACGTTGTCATCATTTGTTCCCAAAAATACGTTCTCCTATCAAGGTAATCGATAAATGGCAAACATCGAACAACACTATGACAATATCCATTTTGGTATAACAACACTTTGCTAAGGCAATGCTTTTCTATTTTACTAATTGTATTTTAAAACATGAAAAAGTACAAATTTGTGTCCGTGTGTACAATTGCAGAATTGTTATTTTTCACTTAATATTTTGCTGAAATGTAGTTAACAAACTATTATGTGAAAATCTTATTTTAAGTACAATTAAACAAAATTATTAATCTGAAAACATTTAATATTTCCGAAACAGTCGAAGATAGGTATAGGACATTGTACATTAAATATGTCTGGAATTTTCTAAAGAATCCAAAAATTTAATATTTGATAGGATATTGCATTTAAAATAAGAAAGTTGGTATTGACCACTTTTACATGACACATCCTGTATATAAACTTCTTATTTAAGAAAGTACGCAACTAAAAATCCCAATCGATGTGTCCGAGCGTTTTTTCGAACACCCTTCCATTTAATTATTATCGAATTTATTCCATTTGGCTGATACACACTGTATACATACACAAAAATGACATATTATCATACATTACATACACAATGTAAAAAGCCGATAAAATTAGAATTTTTTAATTTTACATCATAAAAGCGCATAATTATATCCCATTAATAGTCTACCGTGGGTTTGCATTTAATAACTGCTTCCATAATGCAATTTAAAGCACATCGAAAGGACTCGAATTCACTGTCTCCGTGGTCTAATGGTGATGACACATTCCCAGAGAGCAAAAATTAAGATGAAAAAAGCGTTAAGTAACATTACGATATACAAAAGTACTTATATTTCACGTACTTTGCATCAAGAGCAAGGGCCGCGCAAAGATCTGCCGCCGGTAGCCTAGCAACCATTAAGATCGCCTAGCAACTACATTTAACAGTAGATATACTAACTAGTCAAAATAATCAGTTTAAAAATTGAGAGGGCGGATTCAAGGCCTGTGGGGAGAACAGAAACTTTTTTAAAGATTTCTCCATTACATATACGACGTAGAAAGCGGTTAAAAATTGGAATTTTTCAGCTTAACATCGTAAAAGTACACAAGTGCAAGTGATAGCCGACCGTGAGTTTTCACTTAATAACAGTTTCTATAATACAATTTAAGGCACATTGAAGGGACTGCAATTCACTGTCTCCGTGGCCTAATGGTGATGGCACATTCCCGAGGAGCATAAGAGGGCGGGTTCGAGTCCCGCGGGGAGAACAGAATTTTTTTCGAACATTTCTGCATTAAATATGCGATGTAAAAAGCGGTTAAAATTAAAATTGTTCTTAAAAGCGCATAATTATATGTAAAATTCGTGTTTTGTGTGTATAATACATAAGTATACACTTATGTACTATACACACAAAAATACGGTATAATTTTCTTAATTTAAAAATATTTGAGTTTGTAAAATTACTATACTCAACAGGAGAAAAAATTTACGCACTCACAAACAAAATATTTTTAAAAACAATTATAAAAAAAGCCGTTGAATTTGATGGAGCCTGTGGTTGATTGACTTGATCAATAAGGTTGATATATAACCCCTTTCCACATTAACTTTTGTAAATTCTGTATACGCATTTCGACAACCAAGTTGTCATCATCAGCAGATAATTTCAAAGTGTCGCACCTGGCAAAACACGGCGAAAAACAACCGCACGAAAATCAAACTCCGTACGCGATCCACACCGTTCAAAACCAAGATGTACACGGAGTTTGATTTTCGTGCGGTTGTTTTTCGCCGTGTTTTTCCAGGTGCGACACTTTGAAATTATCTGCTGATGATGACAACTTGGTTGTCGAAATCGTATACAGAATTTACAAAAGTTAATGTGGAAAGGGGTTATATATCAACCTTATTGATCAAATAAAAAAAGCCAAAAAATAAAAATATGTAAATATAAAATTAATATCGGGTTTTTCAACAAGGACATAACAATTTTGTATTTAAATAAAACACAGAATAATTGAGATACTGGGTTGAAATTTATTCTTAATGCAGTACACCTGTTACACTTAACTATGGAATTCGATCTCGTTCATATGACCACTGCGAACACAGTAGCGATCGATTCTTTGGAACCCCTTTTCCACCACTCTTTCACACATATCGGTCGGAACATTGACAATTTCGTCTTCAATATTGTCTCTGGGCTCTTCTAAAGTTGTTGGCTTCTTGGCATAAATCAACGACTTCACGTAACCCCGTAAAAAGAAATCCAACGGCGTTAAATCGCATGACCGAGGTGACCACTCGACCGGAACATTTCTCGAGATTACACGAACTTCCGCTCCAACAGGTCAATCCAGTTGTGTGGTATGTGGCACTATCTTATTGGAATCACATATTACTAATGTCAAGTCGATCCGATTTTGGCCAAAAATAGTCTTTCAACATGGCACGATAGCGATCTCCATTTACCATTACATGGCGATCATTTTCATGGACGACAAAATATGGTCCACACTCCATTACATCCACAATCACTTTTTGTGGTTGTAATGGAGTCTCTTGAAGTACGTGTGAGTTTGTTGCTGTCCAATAACGCATATTTTGGTTATTGACGAAGCCATTGAGTCAAAAATGAGATCATCGCTGAAGATAATTTTTCAATGAAATTCAGGTTTTTCTTCAAATTTTAGCAGAGCTCAATCGGAAAATTATGGCCCTTCGAACGATCGAGACACTTCAGTCCTTGAGTTAATTAGATCTTGTAAGTGTGTAAGCCAAAATCTTTATGTAAAATTTGCTACTATATTTTTTGAGAGATTCCCAATTCCTGTGAATGGCGTGGAATCGACGGATTTTGTTCATTTTCAAATGGAGGATTTACGGCTGCAATATTTTCGGTACTTCGACCGATGTATTGTCTCACTGGCACAGGAGCATCCAATAATGAATATTTTGACTCGAATTTATCTACTATAGCACCAACTCTGGTGAAACGTTTATTGCGATCGAAAATTGAAGTAAACGCTCTTAAAGTTGCGACCATCGACTCAGAATAGTGGTAGTAATTCTTAATAATTTTCCAACGATGCCAGGTCATGAACTTCATCATAATAAAAATATTAACCTAACGTTTTGAAAGTGCTTTCGTATTAAATGACAAAGTTGTTATGTCCCTATTAGAAAATCTTCAATATTCCAGGTTAAAAGAAAAAATAAATAACTCGAAAAAAGGAAGCAACCCAACCACCGAAACGCTGTTAATATAAATTAAGTGTTTTATTCTCCTCTGATCGAAAAGCAAAAATTCAAAAAAATAAAATATATATTCTCCAAAGATATTTGGAAAACAAAAATATTTACAAGTGCAAATATTGACTAATTATCAGCAATACCTAATGTGTACCTCATTTCATTAATTGCCTCACGTGTTTTTGTGTCCTGATAAGTTTTAATCGATGAGATTTAAAACATAATACACATGCTTACTTGTGATTATTAAAAAATTAATGTATTTTCTTTGATTTAAATCACGAATGTTAAAAATAAATTAATATATAATATTTCCCAAAATAATTTTACATTGACTTCTCACTATACTTCATTAACGAGTTAGTTTGTTACATGACCGTAACAATTTTTAAAGTAATCCGAGGAAAAACTGTAAAAATGAAAAGTTAATCTAATCGAATGTTTTGTCGAAATTATTCACGTCATTTTTAAAAGCATTATCGTTCAAGTTTAACCACATTCTGCACTTAATCTTTTGGATTTTAATTTATCTTTAAAGAATCTAGATGGCACGTTTCAGAATGAAGTAATCAGCAAATAAAGCCAGGGTTTAAACGATTAAGAATTTTCAGCTAAAGGGGGAACTTTCTACTCTTATTAAAAGTAAATAGAAATATTATGTTCTGGCACAAACTTCATTGTACGAGGATAGCCGTTTATATTTCGGGAATAGCAAATAAAAAACAAATTTTTATTATCGAAAATAGTTTTATTGCTTTTCAAAATATTCTTGAAAATCAATGCACTTTTGCATTCGTTTAAACCAATCCGAAAAGCATTGCTGCCACTGTGAAGGTATCTCCAAAATATGAGTTTTGAATGCCTCAACTGCCTCTTACGGCGTAAAAAACCGTTGACCACGAAGTTTATCCCTCACGTGTGGGAACAAAATGAAATCGCAGTATACTAGATCAGGGCTATACGGCGGCTGTCTCATCAATGCAATGCGTTTATTTTCCTTATTTCGTCAAAAAATTTTGGCAAACACATGGTTGTGTACCATTCGGAATTGACCGTTCTACAACTCTCTATAGGCACGGTTGCATCGTGACCGGTTTTTCAAAAAAAACCAGGCGACCATTTGTTTTGATGTGCTTCGAGCGAGAACAACTTTTGTTGACTTTGGCTCATCTTGGAATATCCACACGGTCGACTACTGTTTACTGTCAGGCTTATACGCATAGATAGATATCCAAGATTCATCATCTGTGACGACGACTTTATAAATGTTCTTTCTCTTCCATTCTATTTTTTCCGCATTTCTTGGCACCAATCGACACGAGTCTTTTTTGAGCGGTTGTCAAATTATTTAGTACCAAACGTGAACATAGCTCCTTAACGGCTAAATGTTCATGCAGGATCTTATGCACGCTAGTGTTACTAATACCTAGAGATGCCTTGATCTCACGGTATGTCACATGACGGTCTCGCATTATCAATTCAGACACTGCATTAATGTTTTCCGACACAACAACATTTGTGGGATGACCTTCATGAAATTCCCAACGCCGTCCAAGTTTGAATTCACTATATCAACGATATATTGTAGTTTTCGATGGTGCTTCATCACCCTATAAAGGATTCAGCTCGTCGATGCATTCTTGTTGAGATAATCCACGCCGAAAGTTATGAAAAGTAACTGCACGAAAATGTTCGCGAGTTAATTCCATGTTTTTCGCTGACATAAAATTTTCAAGTTACTGTCAACAGTAGAAATAGCGACCGTATAATAAAACTGTCAAGGTAAATATATTGTCAAACATGATAAACTTCACCATGTGATCATCGGATCGGAGGCAACATTAACAGTGTTGCCAGTTCCCGAAATATATATGGCTACTCTCGTAGTACAGCGCAATAAAAATAGGAGCGCCATATAAATTCTACTCTTTGGTTTAATTTTTGTAAGAAACAAGACAAAATAACGACTCGATGTCAACGACTGTTTATATAAAGATTCACATACATTTTTAAATAATATGAATTAATATTTTGTAAAGCCATTCTTTGCTTTGATGACGACGGCAATTCTTCTCGGCACGCTTCTGTTACACAGCGCAGCTAATTTCTTCAAATTCTGATTATTGCGCCAAGTATCTTCAATATTTTATTTTTAAACGTTTGAAGTTAAGTAAACATTCCGTTTTAAACTATTCGATATATTTTGGATTGAGTTTAGGCTTGGAGAATTGTTTGGCCACAGCAAAACTTGCAAGACGCTGTCAGAAAACAAATCTTTTATTGATTTTGCTCTGTGTCATGGTGCACCATCTTTCATAAATGTATAAACCTATCCAAAACTCAAAGAATTAATGTATGCAATTAGTATTGATTCTATTACAGATTTGTACTATACTTGATTCATTGAGTCCGTGACATAATAGAAAGGCTCTAACTCCTTTCTCGATATATTGGACAAAATCATAATAGTTGGAGGATGTGTAACTGCCCTAAGCACTGCAGTTTCATGGAAACACTCGTGTGGTCTTCTGCTAACAAAGCGGAAATTTCCCGTTACTTAGCACAATTCATCAAAACCATAAAAATACTAAATTCTTATTAAAAAAAGGTTCACGCTATTACCATAATGTATTTTTAAACCAAATGTTGTGTAACTGTTTACGGTCTTGAGAATAATAAATAATAAAGCAAGTAGCAAGAAAGCAAGAAATCTTTGTGTGGTTTTTGGCCGAAAAATTCGGTTTTCTTTTCTTTATTTTGAATCATTTTAGTTTGGTTGTTGGACTGTAACAGTCTATAGTTGTGAATTATTGTATTAAAATTTCAATGTGACGAAGAACAAATTATCGCAAGCTAGGCAATTTTGAAAGGGATCGTGTCGTTAGATTACATGATGCGGGTATTGCATTTGAAATCGTTAGCCGAATTTTAAAAAAAATATTGCTATTATTCGTTGTTGGAGAGATTGGTCTCAAGAAGAAAAGCAATGTCGTAGAAAAGGCTCTGAATGATCTAGAGAAACTACCCAACGGGAAAATAGGAAACTTCAATTGCTTGGCCTTGTCAGGATAGTACCTCAAGGTTTGTTGGAAGTGCTTTTTGGTAGAAATAGACCATACAATGGTAGTGAGGTCCATACTATATATTACTGTATTCGTTTTGATCCTAGACTAATACTCTATCTCACTACCCGGCATTACATCCTTGAAATAAAATAGTGTAATATACAGACCAATTTGGATGAATAATTAAACAACATCAACATCAGAGAAGAAAAACAATTTTCAAATTTTTCCGTAATATCCATTCCGTAAGACCGCACTTACTAGAGGAATAACAGTATGGGGTGGAATAACACAAGATGTAAGACTCCTTTAGTATTCCTTCGAGTACATTTAAGATATTTTGGAACCACGCTTTACCTCTATTGTTTCTGTTTCATTGTAATTCCCACAAAATACTAATATTAATATCCTCAATTGACCTGTGCAGTCGCCAGACCTATCGCCCATAAGACATGTCTGAAATACAGTAGGTCTGGTCTGTTTCCTAACCATTCAATGAACTTACAACAGATACATGATATTCTACAAGATTCTTGGAATGACCTTCCACAAGAATCCATAGAACATCTTATCTGAACCACGCCCAGATGAATAGCAATATTCGTTTACGTGGAGTGGCAATTCATTAAATTTTCTTCATAAAGATAAGGAATTTTTCAATGAAAATGAAATCATGTATTATTGGCAATATAGTAAACATTTGAACTGAGTTTAGTTTAAAAATTTAGACTTTTACTGAGTACTTCTTTCTTTTGTACAATAATATATAAGACTTCTTGATAAGGCTAAGAACTTTTCGCACTGTTCTCGTATTAATAGCGAATTATGAATCGTGCAATGTATATTTGATGTTACTGACGTTTATAAAAATGTATTTTTGTTCGTTTTTCAGATATAAAATTGTTCAAGTAATGGCTTCAAACAACAACAAGAAATCAAGTCTATAAATACAAGTGCAACTTCTTTATCTTATGGTCGCTTCAATATTGATTTTATCAAAATTACTGCGATTAATATATTAATATTATCTTTTAAATAAAGTATGTATTATTGTATAGATTACTATGTATATTATATTACAACATGACTAATGTACTTAAAATGTATTAATAAAGATATTTATAGAAAAAAACAGCTTATCTTTATTGGTGCTTTATTACATGTTGCAAAATAATGTATTTTGAAAAAAAAATAGAAAGAGAAAAGAAAGTTATAGAAAATGAATTTAAATTATAAATTAATAAAAACTTTTTATTTTATAAACTTATAACAAAAGATATATTTTCTATGCTAGTAAAAGGACTTTCCAACTTTAGTCACTTTTTAAAATGAAATACACCACTGATGATGCAAATTATAACAAAAAGAAGGTACAAAGATAAAAACGCCAGATTTGTTTGCTTGATTTGACCCAAATTCTCTTAACACTGCCCCTACTTATCCTTCCAATGAACCATACAATTACTAGTAATGTTCAGCATTAATTACAGCTGTACATTATTGATTGTAATAGCGGATTCGTTGACTGTAATAACTAGATGGTAACTCCATTTGCTTCAAGAAGTCCATTCTTCGTACGGTTCAGAATTATTCTGCTATTCACCTTTTATTACACTTGCTGCTTCCACGAATTTACGATGGAGATGTATTTTCACGGGTTCTAAACAGCGTGTAAGTTGTGTCTTTAGAAGGGTCATTCTCTCGACGTTTCAACAAAACTCGACCCATCATCTTCTGAGGTTAGTGTGTCCTTTACTAACGCTAAAAATCGTCTGATCTTATGTGATTGTGTCCTAAAAAGAATCGTTCTCTCGACGTTTCAACCAAACCTGACTCATCATCTTCTGGGGTTAGTATGTCCCTTACTAACGCGGAAAAATCATCTAATTTTATGTGAGTAGTGTCCCAAGAAGAATCGTTCTCTCGACATTTCAACGAAACCTGACTCATCATCTTCTGGAGCTGGTCTGTCCCTTACTAACACTCAAGCTCGTCTGATCTTGTGTGAGTTGTGTCTTCAAAAGCACCGTTCTCTCGACGTTTCAAAGAGATCTCACTCGTCAGCTTCAGGAGCTGGTCTGTCACCTATTGACGCTAAAGATCAGACTATCTTCGGCGTCAGTAAGTGATGAAGATTAGACGATCTTCAGCGTCAGCAAGCGACAGACCAACTTCAGAAGACGACGAGTGATTTTTCCCTGCAGTTAATGTACAAAGATTCGGCCATCGGTATAAGCAAAATCAGCATTTATTTGGGACGAGTACTCTTCACCATCGTCTTTCCATGGACTATTACATTTTCAGTTGACGGTGAAGAGAAGGTATTGATTCCTTTAGAAAAGGTTGTCATGCTGACAACTCCATCGTAAGTAGCAGACAGTTTGGAGATAATAGCGTCTCACTATATCCATCATTATTATGTCCGTTTACCAAAATTACATTCTGGTCTGTTAGTCCCAACATAGGCAAATCACCATCATCCCTGAATGCTCCAGAATTCAATCTTCGAGTCTCGACACCCACTATTTTAGTGTTCAGACTATTCGTTCTTGCTGTACAAGGAGGAATGTTCTCGGTCTGACAAAGAAAACACAAGATTTTTTTTATTTTTTATTTTTAACACCATAATATATTTATGTCAACAAATGTCCAATTTTTCTGCAGTGGTTGTCTCAGATTTGGCTCCATTATTTGAATTGAACCGTCGTTCTGGAGGCCACTTCTTCGGATTTGGATTTTGGATTTGGAAAGAGGTGGTTATCCATGAAAACCGAATATAGCGTATATGAAAGCAACACTAACGTGACGAAAGAGTATTTTTTTGGACCAAATATGGACGCATAGCCTGAAGAGCACCCTTTAATTGATCCAGTAATTAACTGTAATACTCTCAAGTGTTGGTCCTGCCTTCTTTCAGGTAGAGTCAATAGACATGGCAACTCAAGGATCCTAGAAAACTTCATAACTTTCCATAGAGATGAAACCGTTTTCGTTTTCTTTACGAATTTTCATCTACTTCCACATACCGTTTGAACTGCTGCTTGATCTCTAATGTGTAGTGAATCCATGTTTTATCTACTGTTATAAAACATCAAAGAAACTCAGCAAAATCGCGTTTAAGCAAGTCTAAACACTCTTGAAAGGTGTTCATTAGAACGCGTTTATTTGCTACTATTAACAAACACGGGACACATTGAGTGGAAAACGTCTCTGTGGAGTGTTTGTCATGTACATGATCAACCGGTGATCATTTAATACAATATTGTGGATTTTTGTGACGATTTCGTTGGTTGGAGCAGTTTTTGAATATCCCACGTTCTTCAACTGTAATGAACGTAAGGTCTGGTTTAAATTTCGTAATCCACTGTTTTATTATCGTAAAGGACAGCGAAGAATCCTTTAAAGTTTAATCCAATTCTCTTTTATGTCCATCAGGCCTGAACCTTTTAAAACAAAATTCTTTATAAAAGCTCAAATTTTTATCCGTTTTTCACAAAATATTAAAACTTATTTGATTTACTCGATCGCCAAGATCGCCACAAACCAACTAAATGTACGCGTTTTAAATCTCTCAGTACTGTATCTAAGAATCGTACTATCTCAGTAGTTCTCAAATTGTATTTCGTAGAGTTACATTTCTTTATTTTAAAGACGTGTTTTATTTTTACGTTTTATATTGGCTTAGAATTTTACGCTCTGCACCTTGCGAAAAATTTGAATTCAGCAAAAAAACGCCGTCGATGCTCTATTTAATAACTCCAAATAAAATTTCAAAACACAGAATCACATTGAAACAAAAGTCTTAAATTATAACTAAATTGAAGAATATTTTATGAAAATAAATACAATTTTCGATAAATACATTTAAGACATAAAATACTCTATATATATATATCCCCTTCATCCACTTGGATTATAAACTAGGTACACTCCAGACATAACTTTTTCCAAAATTTCTGCAAAAAAAGAAGCATTTATTAACTGAGTGTGTTATTAATTATTATAAATTTATAACAGGTTTTCATAGAGGCACTATTTTAATAATCTACATTCAACAGGGTACTCTATTATTGTACCAATGTGATTTAGTTTTTCCACTTTTTTTTACAAAAATATGTTTTTATTTATATAATGATGATATACTACTGGTGGCAAAAAATAGTAAGACTTTTTAATTTAAATTTCGCGCGAAAACCCATTCGTCCCAATATTTTTTTTCTAGGTTAGTATGACTGTCAGTGACATCTATGCCAAATGTCACATCAAAATAATCATTAGCCTTTAGTATACGCTTGTCTTTCTGAAGTACAAAAAGTGCATTCGGCGATTTTTACAATGAGTAAAATTATTCAACAAAGAAGTTCCATTAAATTTTGTGTACGGAATCAAATTTCTGTTGCCGAAACGTTCAGAATGTTGCAAAAGGCCTTCGGTGATAATTGTTTGTCGCGAGCAACTATTTTTGATTGGTACAAATTATTCAAAGAGGGTCGGGAACGCGTTGATGACGAACCACGTCCAGGACGGCCATCAACATCAACTGATGATCAACACGTCAATAGAATCCAAGGAATTGGTGCTTGAGAATCGAGGATTAGCAGTCAGAGGCCTTACTGGCATCGTTGGAATATCGGAAGGATCAGTGAAAACCATTTTGAAAGATCATTTGGGCCTAAGGAAAGTGAAAGCACGATTTGTTCCAAAATCACTCAATTTTTTCGATAAAACAGCGTCGCGTCGACGTCTGTGAAACAATGCTTTCCGACTATCAAGACAAAATGAAAGGCATCATAACTGGAGATGAGACTTGGATCTACGCTTATGACCCGGAAACAGATGATCAATCGGCCGAATATCGTATCAAAGGTGAGCCGAAGCCCAAAAAACCACGTCAAAGCAAGTCAAAAATCAAGGTTATGTTGACAGTTTTCTTCGATTATCGAGGTGTGGTGCACTCTAAATTCCTTCCGACCGACCAAACTGTCAACAAAGAATACTATTTGAGTGTTATGCGTCATTTGCGCAATGCTATGCGTAAGAAGATGCTAGAATTATGGGCTGACAACTCTTGGTTTTTGCACCACGATAATGCACCGTCGCATACTGCATTAATTCTTCGTGAGTTTTTCGTCAAATTTTCAACCAATATCGTGCCGCAACCACCGTATTCACCTGATTTTGCTCCGTGTGACTTCTGGCTATTCAGCAAGCTCAAACGACCGCTCCGGGGAAACCGTTTTGAGTCAATTGAAGACATTAAACATGAATCGCTATACGCATGGAAGGCTATTCCTGAAATTAATTTTAACAACTGTTTCGAGAATTGGAAGAAACGTTGGCACAAGTGTATTGGGGCGAGGGGGGATTACTTTGAGGGGGACGAAATAGATTTGGAAGAATAAATTAAGAATTTAAAAATTATGAACAAAGTCTCACTATTTTTTGCCCACAGTAGTATATTTATTCTTAAGCAATTACCATTAAAAGGCAAATAAAACTGGAAGACAGGTGTATGTTTGTTTCATAGAAACAGAGAAAGCTAGACTAAAAAGAGAAAAAAATCTTAGAAAGTAGTGGAATAGGAAAAGATTTAATACAAAACATACAAGTCTTTTCGAAGAAATGAAAGTTTTACAGGATTAAGAAATGAAAAACCAAAAGCTAATAAAATCGGGCAGCAACGACAGAGGCAAGTATGCATCCTGAGCCTGAATGAAATGATTAAGCAAAGTAAATGTATAAACTAAAACTCTATAATGCCGGATATTGAAAGCTAAGACTCATTTAACAGAACAATGTTATGCAGATTTGGTGACAGTAATATTAGGAGAAACAATAGCAATTTCCCGAAAATGTTAATATTTTCAGCGAAAGATTGAAATCACTAAACTTGAAAATAAATAAACAAGAAATTAAAACAATATAATCGGAACACATAGTAAAAAAACACAACATGCAAATAGACAATGAAATACTAGAACAAGTACCAGGGTGGTCCCAGAAGTACCAGACTCAACAAAGATAATACAAAAATGTTTGTAAGAAATATATTTATTTTTCAACATAATCTCCTTTCAGCTCTATACACTTTTCCCAACGATGTTCAATAAGTTCGATACCCTTTTTATAATAACAACTATTTTGCTCCTTAAAATAGCGTTTAACTGCCGACATCAGTTCTTCACCGTTGGAAAATCTTTGACCGCTGAGCCATTTTTTCAAGTTTGAAAACAGAAAATAATTCGAGGGGGCTAAATTCGGTGAATAGGGTGCATGTGCTAGCAATTTAAACTTTAATTCAATAATTTTGGCCATTGCAATAACGAATTTGTGAGGTGGTGCATTATCTTGATGAAACAACACTTTCTTCTTAGCCAAATGCGGCCGTTTTTGCTTGATTTCTTCTCTCAAACGTTGCAATAAGTTCACATAATACTCGCTGTTGATAGTTTTTCCTTTTTCAAGATAGTTAATTAATATTATTCCACGCGCATCCCAAAAAAACCGATGCCATCACCTTGCGTGCAGACGAAACGGTCTTCGCCTTCTTTGGAGCCGGTTCTCCCTTTTGAGTCCATTGTTTTGATTGTTCTTTTGTCACGGGTGAAGTGATGGACCCATGTTTCATAAATGGTTATGAAATGGCGCAAAAATTCTGCTTTGTTGTTGTGAAACTGCGCTAAACACTCAAGTTGAAATATCTTCACGACACTGCTTTTGTTCGAGTGTGAGCAAATGCTGCACCCATCTTGCACACGCCTATCTCATGCCCAAATTTTCAGATAATATGCGATGTACCGCACTTTTTGAAATGCCTAATGTCTGCTAGCTGGCGCACTCTCAGTCGTCGATCGTCCAGTACCGCTTTGTGGATTTTTTTACAATTTCTGGAGTCGTCACGTCATTTGGTCGACCACTACGGTGCTGGCCTTGGCAGCTCGTACGACCTCGTTTAAACTCTGCTACTCAATATTTCACTCTTGTAAATGAAGGAGCAGACTCACCCAGAGTAGAATCTAGTTCAGCTTTAAATCGGTTGGGCTGAAGTCTTTCATTTTTACAAATTCACTGAAAACGTTAACTATTACTGGCTGCCAAACAAATACTAAACAGACTTGAAACATATGCTTTGTAGATTGTGCACTTTCTAATACAGTGATATTTTTCAAACGACTACCGCGATCTCTAGATCAGTCCAGGTACTTGTGGGACCACCCTCGTACAGAAATTTGCACATTTAGGAGTAATAACAAACAAAGAAGAAACACTAGAAAGCGAAATAAACGAGAAATTATTGAATAATATGAAAAACAACTTTTTACATAAAAAGAAATACAAAAAGGAATACCAAAACGAATAGAAGTAGAAATAATTAGAAGAATTGTAAAACAAAACACTGATATACCCATGCGAATCTTAGATAACAACACAAAAACAAACACTGCTCTACTCCAATTCGAGTCTAAGTTTAATTTCAACGGAAAAGATGCAAGTTAGCTTAAATATATGTAGAAGTACGTAAATTGTAATTATGCAAATTAATAGTGAATAGTTTGAAAAACCGAAAAACCAATCAGTTTAAAACATAAACTGGTATTTTGTCTTAGTCTTTTACCCATTATCGAAGACAAAATTACTTAAGTGAACTAACTCTGTATTAAGATTTAAGTAAAACAATCAATTTCTTTAAAAAAATGTTTCAGAAACTCCCCAAACTGGTAAAGTTTGATATATTCGTTACTTACGATACATATAATTACCGAAATCAGCAGTTATTGGCCACGGATCTTCGCTCTTTCTGAAGCTATGTCACACCTAAAACAACTTTCCATAAAATCCCTAATGTATTAAAGACACTTATTACGAATACAGTTCACCCTATAATATTGTTAATACTTCTACAGTAAGTTTTTCCAGAGAATTTAAGCCAACTCTATGTAGTAATTCTTTTACATAATATTCCAAAAAAGAATTAATAACACGTGAAAATTTTTTTATAAAACTGAAGCTATTATCTAATTAAAATATTATAAACAAATCTTACCTTTGAATACATGCTATTTTGGCCACCAATTAGAATATAATCATTCCTAAAAGCGGTGTGGACCTAGAAACAAACGTAATATTCTTAGAAACTTCATAGGTATATTAAATATAAAAGCAGATGAAAACAAAAGTAGAATAAACGCTATATAAAAGTAAGAAATAGAATAAATTTTTGACAAAATCAGTGTCCCTGTCTCTGTAATATTAAATGGGTTTTTGGCAAACTGACGCCTTCCCCAGGTGTTTTGTTGCTAAAAATTAAGGAATGGGCTAGTGATATTAAAAATCCCAGACTTTCCACTTAAAAATCTACATTAATCACTAAAGGTTGACATATAACCCCTTTCCACATTAATTTTCGTAATTCTGTATACGTATTTCGACAACTAAGTTGTCATCATCAGCAGATAATTAAGCAGTGTCGCACCTGGAGAATTACGACAAGAAATACCCGTACGAAAAAACTAATTCCGCACTCGATCCGTACCACTGAAAGCCAAGACGTACACTGTGTGTACGTCTTGGCTTTGCAGAATTACGAGAATTAATGTGGAAAGGGGTTATGTATCAACCTTTAGTGATTAAGTTAACCAACCACAGGCTCCATCAAAATCACCTAAAAATCTAAGCAAAAATTACCAGCCCGTGTTGGCGTAGGATTTATTTTTAATGAACCAATACTGTTGTAGTGGTCTTTTAGACTACTCTATAGTGATAAAGGAAGTGGAAGTTCTAACTTAGAGAGCGGATCAGTAATTAGAGGGCTTAAAGACAAACGACACTAAAACAAAATCTTATTTCTTTTTCAACTTGGCATTTCTTCAAAACGCAACAGTAAAAATTTGCGTTCATTCTGATCGTAAGGGCGCTTGTTATTTGAATAGAAAGTGAATTGTAAGCTAGTTTTGAAACATGGAAAAAGTAGAAGTACCGATCAGTGATTAAAATCTTATTTTCGAAAAACAAAAACGATAGATTCAAAGCTGAGAGACCAATCTCCATCTCTTGCAACTATAAAACGATGGACATTTGAGTTTAAAAGTGGCTAAACGGCTATATTTATTAAAAAACACGATGGACGTTTGAAAGACATGTATATTCAGAAATTATTTAAAAAAGCTATTCTAGATGATGTTGAATAAAATTACTCGAATTATTAGAGTCTCAACACATTTCATATGGATCGGTATATGAAATCTGAATACACCAATTTATAAAAGAAAAGAAGCAAAATCCGCAAGAATGAACCGAAACAATGGACCAAACTAAGACAAATGCTGCGAAGAGAATGAGGACCATATATTTGGTCCGAAAGGTTATGCATTCTGAATTTTGGGTTGCAATGTAGTTTCTCGTCTTGATATTGATTGAATGAATATAAAATAAAGGGCGAATACTACGAGTCCCTTTTAGATCAACTGTATGATGCAATACAAAGCAAAAGGTGCCACTTAAAGAAAAAATGAGTGTCTTTTTCTTCGAGATGCACTTCGGCTGCTTCGGCCACAAAAATTCATGAATTCATTTCGAATTGCTTTCACATCCAGCGTATTCGCTAAATTGGGCTCCTCAAACTTTTTCGTTTACATTAATCAGAAAACTTGTCTGGGTGGCAAGAGGAATTTATCGAATGAGTAGGTAATCATTGAAACAAACGTATATTTCGAACAGTTTGATAAACCTTTCTTTTCTGGAGGAATGGAAAGACTTGAGTATTGGTGGTTTAAATGTGACGAGTTACAAGGAGAATGCTTTAAAAAATAAAATATTTTTTGTTATCTAAAAACTTTTTTCAAGTCTAATCTTCCTAATTAATTACAAAATTTTAATAAAAAAATAATGAATACCATTCGAATATATACATACATGCGTTGCGGCTAAATGTTCTAGGCACCCTAATAAAGTGGGTATATTCGAAAACAATTAATAATTTAAGAAAAAACTGTATTTGGCATTTACAGATTAGTTGCGAATATAGAAGTTTAAATTAGTTTTTCAAAGAAATTTTCATTTTGATAAGAATACAAGGAATGATTTGATTATTTTATACAGTCAGGTGCAAGGCCATAGAGATATATATATAGCGTAATTTTGTTAGAGAGTTCATGTTTGTTGTAATTGTGTTATTTATGCACTTGTGTAACAGTGAAAATTGATATTATGCCGACGAGGCCCGAAATATATGAAGCCTTAAAGGGTCCAATTTCTTTTATCACACAAACAAGAAGTATCGCAAGTAAAAATTGCGAAAACAATTAAATGTTCTCCTTATGCAGTGCAAAATACCATCAAACATTTCCAAGAAACCAAGAAACTGGATCGTACATAAATCTGCCTAAAAGTGGAAGAAAACGCATTGCAACTACTTGACAAGGTCACTTAATAAGAACCCACAGCGCTTCGCGATAGGCGCAAATCCGCAGAAACAATTTATAGCAAATTACGCGGTCAACATAGCGCGGTAGTTTCCGTACGTACAGCTATTAAAAGGTAGAAGCTGTTACTCACCGAGAAGAACCGCAAATAGCGCCTAACATGGGCAAAAAGATAACGACATTGAACAATAGATGACTGGACGAAAGTGATTCGGTCAGATGAATCGAATGTAATAATATAACATATGTTAGAAAACAATCATAACGTAGCCACGGATTGTTTACATTTGATTAACACAGTGTGTAATTAGCGTGGATTAGATATTCACGAAAGCATATATATTTCAAAAAATAGAAACCACGCTGATGGAGTAAAAGTAATAAAAAAGGGAACAGTAATATACGACCGACGAAAAGGTTTGCATATGTAAGCAAATACTTTAAGATAAATGTTTAGTTTAAGACTAAAATACGAGGATAGTTTGACAAGTAATGAGAATGGCACATAGGTGGCACTCTAATTGGTAAAACAAATGCACTGTAATTAAGGTTGCCTATTTATAGGTTTATATTTCGATATTTAGATAAATCGGTTTATTAGTTTATTTTTGACATTTGATTGAAAAAGAAGCAACACGTCGTTTTGTTAAAATGGAAAAAGCAGAGTATCCTGCGGTGACTAAATACTTCGTAATTAAGGGTATGAAAGCTACCGAAATAAAAGATGAGTTACGGGAAACATTAGGTGAATCTGCTCCATCATCCGCCACAATAAGTAGATGGGTAAATGAATTTAAACATGGTAGAACAAGCTGTGTTGATGAAGCGCGCTCCGAGCACCCAAAATCGTGACTTCTAGGGAAATGATTATAAAAATCCATAATATTATTACGCAAGATCGACGACTCAAAGAATGAGAGATAGCAGACATGGTAAACATTTCAACAGAACGCGTATACCACATTTTAAAGAAAGAATTGGGCCTTTCCAAGCTTTCGACAAGATGAGTGCCGCGATTGCTTACGACCGATCAAAAGTTCACTCGTTTGCGCATTTCCAATGAATGTTTGGACCTTTATAAGCGGAATCCGGTTGATTTTTGTAGGCGATTTGTTACTTGCGATAAAACTTGGATACACTACAGTATACCCGAAACTAAACAACAGTCGACACAATGGTTAGAACGTGGTTCTGCACCTCCAAAGAAAGCGAAAACCGCTTTATCGGCAAACAAGGTGATGGCATCAATTTTTTGGGATTCAAAGGGCATTTTGCTCAATGATTACCTTCAGAAAGGTGCCACAATTAACAGACAATATTATGCAGAACTTCTACAAAAATTAAATGTTGAGATTCGTGCTAAACGGCCAGGAATGGCAACGAAAAAGATTCTGTTTCACCAAGACAACGCTCCCTCGCATACCAGCACGGTTGCGATGTCCAAAATCCAAGAGTTGCATTTCCAATTAGTACCGCATGCGCCTTATTCGCCGGATCTAGCCCCTTCCGACTTCCACCTTTTTCCAAAATTAAAAACGACACTAGGAGGAAAGAAATTTTCGTCTAACGACGAGCTTATCATCTTCGTAAATGAGTATTTTGCAAGCCTTCCGGAATCGCATTTTAGAGATGGCATAATTGCATTGGAGCACCGTTGGAATAAATGTATTGCTGTCTTAGGAGAATATGTTGAAAAATAAGAATTATTTTGTATTTAAAAACTTCGTTTTTCTTTTCCATTCTCACTGCTTGTCAAACTACCCTCGTACATCTTAAAGTATATGAAACGAATCTGCAGTTCGTGTTTAGCTGTTGATGGTGTAAATCTAATACGAAATTGTCTGCGTACGTGTTTTGTGGTAAATTCGACACTGTGATTAATTATCTGTTAATGAAGGCTACTTAGTTGTCGAAATATGTATACGAATAAGAAAATTATTGTGGAGAGGGGTTATATCTATCTTAACTGATTAATAATAATAGTCCTTTATTGAATTCATTATATAGATTTTACAGGACTCCAAAGTAACAAAATAAACAATTGCAACCAAAAAAAAAACAATTAAACCACGAAATTAAGTAAAATATAGCTGAAATAATCAAATAATAGTTAACAAAAATATCTTAACAACACTGTAAAAATATATTACCCAGTCTTCGCTCGGTATTCGTACACATAACAGTCACAGCAGAATTTGTTCTAACTCTGGGTGTTACAGAAGCGTTATTATGTCTAGTAGCTAATAGTGGCACATAAAATTGAAACTTATTGGGTTGGCAACTAAGTACTTTCGGTTTTTACTTATACAGAGCGTTGCTTTATTTTTTGTACAACGTATGTTAGTGCTGTACTTTACCGTTTGTCGCGTGATACTAGTCACATTGACGTAACTTCAGAAGCAAGTAGTGCGTGATTTTTATTAAAGCTATTAGTTGTGGGTTAGTTTTAAATGGAGTGCAGAAACGAACATTTTCGACATATTTTACTATTATTTTATTTCCGTAAAGGAAAGAAAGCTGCTGCGGCTCACAAAAAGATATGTGAAGTTTATGGTGCTAATTGCTTAACAGAGCGCACGTGTCAGAATTGGTATACAAAATTCCGTTCTGGGGATTTTTCCCTCAAAGATGAGTAACGTTCTGGTCGGCCTACTGATGTTGATGATGGCCAAATCAAAGTCATAATTGAAGAGGATCGTCATATAACTGTAAATTCATTTAACACAAAGAATCAACTTTTGCGATATGCACCTTAGACGAAATGAAACCGACCCTTTCCTAAAAAGAATCATCCCTGGTGATGAAAAATGGGTTCTGTACAGTAACATAGTTCGAAAACGATAGTAGAGCAAACACGATAAACCAGCTCAAACTACATCGAAAGCTGAATTGCATCCAAAAAAGATCATGCTGTCAGTTTGGTGGGATTACAAAGGTGTTGTGTTTTTTGAGCTGCTTCCAAGGAACCAAACGATCAATTCTGATGTTTACTGTCAACAATTAATAAAACTGGATGAAGCAATCAAAGAAAACGGCCAGAATTGTCAAATCGGAAAGGTATAGTTTTCCACCAAGATAATGCAAGGCCTCACACATCTTTGGCAACTCGTGGGAAACTATTGGAGCTTGGCTGGGAAGTGATGCCACGTCCCCCATACAGCCTTGATCTAGCACCATCTGATTACCATTTATTTCGAAGTTTGCAGAATTATTTGAATGGTAAAACTTTCACAAATGACGATGACCTTCACACGCACCTAGTTCACTTTTTTGCTGATAAGGACCAGAAATTTTATGTGCACGGAATCATGCAGCTGAAAGAAAGATGGCAAAAGGTCATTGAGCAAAATGGAAAATATAAAATTGATTAAAAACTATTCTTTGTTTAAAAAAAAAGTGTTTTATTTTATACTACAAAACAAAAGTACTTAGTTGCCAACCCAATAGATAAAATTCATTATATTTAGTCAAAAATGTATTATCTGAACGAAAAACAGATCTATTCTTATTATTAAAAATACACTTTTCATATAAAATTTAAATACATTTTATATCAGATCACTTGATAAGTACATTAACGACAAATACCAATGAATGTGCGGATACCTTATGACGAATAAATTAATCGAATTGAAAAAATCAATATCTGATTTACGTAGGATGCCAATTATAAAGTTATAAATAAATTTTGTTGAGCCCAATTCAATAATATGGACTTTATAAGCAAATAAAAAGACATAAATATTTTACGTTCTCGATTATCGATTAAAATTGACTTTCATATTACTTCTCACCTAATTTATTTTTTGCTCTTCTAGTTTCATTTTATAATAATAAAATATATCATTTCATACGTTGTTTGCATAAACGTTTATACGAAGTACGATAATTAAACAGCGAGATTACGCTCCTTCCATCACGCAGCCGCATCGAGCGAGGTTGTAATTGGAATGTCATTGACCTTGTACTTCCCAAGCAACAGCTCGTAGTTTCGTCTCTCTGTCTGCTTTAGTTTACTTTCGAACTTTAATTGTAGAGGACACTGTCACTTAGCAGTGCTGTGGTAATGGTTGACATAAAAACCGAGCAGCCAATTAACTCGAAATTCCTTGTCAAATGTTAAAAGAGGTATTTGGTGATTTCGATTTTGTCGATATCAAAAGTGTTATCATGACTGACTGGAGCAAACTATTAATCAGAAATATTACAAAGAAGTTCTAATCAAGCTGAGAAAAAAGAACCGGGTTTGCGAAAGAGCGATTCATGGATTCTGTTAAGAGAGGTATTTGGTGATAATGTTATGTTACGTGCGCGAGTTTTTGAAGACAGAAAAAAACACGAATGAGCAAGTTGAAATTGAAGGTGATGTTAATCGATTTTTTCGATATCAAAAGTGTCTGAGGGCAAACCGTTAATCAGAAATACTAAAAAAAGTCCTAATCAAGCTGAGGGAAAGGACGAGGAAAAAACTGAATTTGTGAAAGTACTACTCATGGATTCTGCACAAGGATAGCGTACTAGTTCACAATGCTCTATCTGCGAAGCAGTTTTTAGCGGACAAGCGCATTGTTATGCTTGTCCATGCTCTGTATTCACCAGATCTCACACCATGTGACTTCTATCTGTTCCCAAAAGTGAAAAGTGCATTAAAGGAAACACATTTTCAGTCCGTTGAACATTTAAAAGTAAAAAGGGCAGAGTTGTGGAAGAGGTTGACAACTGATGAACTACAATATTGTCTTGAACAATGGAAGACACTTCGACAGCCATCTATAGATAGGAGAGAAGAGTATGTTGAAGGGGATGAAAGTTAAATATTAATATAAGTTAATTTACAATAAACAACATTTCTCGTACATCTCGTTATTTAATTGTCGCACCTCGTATATGTTTTCGTCAATAAATTATGGAAATCATCCCGAATTACAAATCCTATGAAATATAACCGTCGATTTGATTCCTGTGAATTTGTTATTCATTAAAAAAGATTTCAGTTTAACTTTGCAGTATCAGTTTTATTCATCCGCGATAATATCTGATGATAATTGAGGAAAATGGACTTTATAAGCAAATAAAAAAAGATAATTTACGGTTTCTTTTTTGTGTTTTTTATTAAATGGTACTGGAAAAAACATTTCCAAATAAAACTTTTAAAAACATTAAATCGAAATTTCCCTAATTATGTACCGTAAACATCAACACACTGTATATATTAGAGTTACATATCTTATAGAAAAATAAAGTATATTACCATGGTGATGATGGGGTGGCCCGTGGTGGTGATGTGGTGGATGCGGGGGACCATGATGATGGGGCGGACCATGATGATGGGGAGGACCATGATGATGGGGCGGCCCAGGTGGTGGTGGCGGAAAGTGCGGTGGTGGCGGATGGTGCGGTGGTGGCGGATGGTGCGGTGGTGGCGGGTGGTGCGGTGGTGGCGGATGATGCGGTGGTGGCGGAGGCGGATGATGTGGCGGTCCAGGTGGATGACGATGCGGTGGCCAGTGCATTTTGTTTACGTACAAACTGAACAGCCAAATTAAAACTCAAATGCGAACTAATGAAATTCACTGCAATATATTATTTATAACGGTCTCGAAGGTGATATGTTATCGACCGATCCTACTTTATTTACGTGCGTTATCTCACAAAATTCGTGTTAATTGAACGGTACTTATATGATAACATGTTCTTATTAGGAAACGTTATTTGTATGTAGTCGTTAAAAGCTATTGTAAATTTGCTTTTTATTAAGTTGTATTTGAATATTGATATAATGAATGGAAAATCTTCACTTATTTCGATAACTAAAAAATCAAGTCTTTTCAAAGATTTTGTGTTGAATCACAATTTTTATTAATGGCCGATATACATAATTTATTGTCTATAATAAATGTTAATACACACATTTGTGCAATAAAATGAACCTTAAGTTTTATTTTTTTGGAATATTTTAGCTGTTTAATTTTACCAAATATTTTGTTAGAAGGAAGAATATTTCAAAGGAATTTAAATTTTTTGTTAGAGTTGCCACGAGACTTTTTAGAAAAAGTGCAAAAAGCCTAAATTAGTCAGTCCCAACAGTTTTCTTGTCTTTCAAAGTAATCGCCTTCATAATACTGGGTGAGGCGCAGAAACTTCCCCTTTTTGAAAGCGAATAAAAAAAAAGTATTGTCGATATACAAAATTTATTTATTTTATTAATTAAAAAAGACTATAACTTAACTTTGCAGTAACAATTTTATTCATTTTGCAATAATATAATCATCCATCGATAACACCACCTTACGAAATTTTTATTTTCCGTCTGCCGCCGAGAATTCCAAGTACCTGCGTGGGCTTTCTTTTAAACATTTAATTACTTGAAGACATCCACCGCGTCTATTGTTTAATAGATGGTGTGTTGATATTTCTTGTGGTTTATACAAAACTCGATAAATGTTTTTGCAAGTAGAGTTGCGCACTTTGTCCGAAATGCGGGATCGTATTGTAATCACAGTCACCCGATGCAAATACCAACAACGAGAGTAGAATTCGAACTATAGTACTATGTGCATGTACATTTCACAGATCGATAATTAGGTGTGCTGTCTTTTAAGTTTTGCATATAAAACTGGAATAAAACAGTAGATAGCTTTTAAAGACTTTGTTGTTTTTTCCACGAAGATTAATGCACTTTGGCATACACTCGAACCAACTGTGGAAACAGTTGTTTCATTCGTTTGTTGGTACAGTCAAAATTGCGTTTTTGTAGGCATCGACTCCTTTTGATGACTGGAACCTTTGACCACGTAATCCGTTCTTGATTTTCGGAAAAATAAACAAATCGTTGGGACCCAGGTTCGGACTGTACGGAGGATGGTCCAACAATTCGACGTTAAAAATGCGTGCTTGCGTGCTCTACGCGAACTTGCATTGTCTTGATGTAAGATGATTCGTAGTTTGGGGTTAGTTTTTCGAAGCTCAGCAATGGCTTACGGCAAACAAGTGGTTATATATCAATCAACAGTAACAGTTCTTTGATGTTGCCGAGGAACTGTTACTACATGACCTTCTTTTGAGACAAATGTCGCGACCATCTTTTTGGAGACACTTCGAGAATAAATGACTATTGTCGACTTTTCTTCAACTTGGAACACCCAAACAGACAACTAGCGTTTATTTTCTGACTCGTAAAAGTAAATCAAAGACTCATCATCACTGACAATGTTGTACACATTTTCAGAGATTCCGGCGTTGAAGCGATCTAGAATTTTTTGACACCAATTCACCCTAGCTGCTTTCTGTTGTTTGGTCAACAGATGCGATGTCCAATGGGAAACTAATTTTATATACACAATCCTCTATGCAAAATTTCTTGAATTGAGGTCTTTGAAATCTCCAATACGCTTCAATCTGGCGATATTTCACATGTCGATCTTCGTTGATGGTCTTGCGCACAGCATCGACGTTTTCGTGAGTGACTGCCGTTTTTGGTGAACCTACCCTTGGATCGTCGCTAAAACTAATCCATCCAGGTTTCGATTCTCCATATTCACGAGAAATTGTTGACCGATGTGGTGCTTCATTGCCGAATATAGAAACCAACATGACGAGGTATTCTTGTTGAGATAATTGTCTTCGAAAATTATAAAAAAATATTCTGCGAAATTGTTCTCGGTTTAATTCCATTTTAACCTACAATACTACACGTATCGCACTGAAACTTTGAATTTAGATTGACTAAAGATGGAGGTTATTATTTAGCACTGATATTTGATTAGCAGCGTCCTCTATCTCCTACTATGGAGAGACATCCCACATACTCGTTGTACTTTGGTATGCTCCTAGATGAAAATAACAAGCCTTAATTGTGTTCGTAAATCGTATATTGAATATTTAACAATATGTATAAGCAGCGAAGGAAGTAACTTTAAAATTAGAATTCCAACTATTTGACGACAATCGAAAAATTATCTACACGATTCATATTTTTGTAATTTTCACATAAAGAGTATAAATAGTAAAAGTAGTAGAAGTATCCAAGAACTACTTCTGTGCAGCATCCTATGTAACATTCAGTTGACGTTTAAGTTCCGTCGGTTTCGATTCCTAAGAATATATCTGAACCCTTAGTATAAGATGATTTAGAATTAAGATAATCGGAAAATGATACTGACTTTGAAAGTTTACCAGTCGGTAAACAACTTTTCGCAGAACGAGCTAGATGATCTCGTAAGAGATTTAAACCTTTCTAAACAAGCCTATGAACTGTAACCATCACGACTGAGAGTAAAAAGAAATTGCATGTTTGAGGCGCAAAAACTATTTTTTATCGGGGAAGAGAAAAATAATTACGGAGTTACTTTGTCCAAGAAGACAATCTTACTTTTTGTCCAGATATTAAAGATTTGTTCTTAAAAATCAGTTTGAGACAATAAGAATTATGTGAGTAACATTTATTCGTTGACAATTCAAAAGGTAGTCATATTCATGGTATCGTACACCAGAGAAGAAACAGTGTACACCTCATAAATATAATGTGCATATGAATATTCAAAGTTTCCAAAGACTTTAAGTCGTCACGAGTGCGGTCATAATAACTCGGGGTCTGCCAAAGACCTGTTATAGGATGTAAGAGCATGACTTACTATTACAAAGGGTACTAAAAAAGTTTAGCAATATGACGCAACAACGAATCGTAGAAAGCTGCTTGTTGCTGCATGTTGAGACATGTTCATACCTGCATAGTAGCCGCCGCACCATGTCGATGGGCTCAGTTATTCATTAGCAGTGAGAGTGTAAAGTGCTTGCGATGGCATCGTGGACACGAAATGAGATAAGGGCAGTTTTGCGTTATAACTTTGTGCGCGGTTTTAACATAGACCAGTGCTTCGAAGTAATGACTCTTGCACTAGGTGATGTTTGTCCACATCGCACAACGATATTCAGGTTTTATAGAGAATTCTAAAGGGGAAATTTAACTGTGGAGGATGCTAAGAGGCCGAGAAGGCCACGAACGTCAGTTACGGGGGAAAACATTACCACCGTGAAGAAAATGCCTGGCGAAGACAAGCGAGTGACCTACCAACAGATAGAAGGTACTTCAAGCCTAAATGCACCAGCAATTCGTTCGATTCTACATGATCATTTGCACGTGAAGAAAATTTGTTCCCTCTACGTGCCGCATCGACTAACTGAAGAGCAGATGACACGACGTGTGACTTGGTGCCGGGAGATGCTAAAAAGGTCTAATAAGAAACAATCTCGATATGTGAACAACATCGTGACAGATGACGAGACTTGGCTGTACTATTACGATGTGCCGACTAAAGCTCGAAACAAAGTTTGGGTCTTTGATAATGAGGACACATCCGTAGTTGTCAGAAAATCCCGATCCGTAAAGAAGAAAATGATAGCTATATTTTTCAAATCGAGTAGAATTGTGGAACACGTCGTTTTGGACAGTAACAGCTAAATGGTGTACCGAACAGTGCCTGTCTAAAGTCATTGAATCTATGAAGAACCTGCGGCTAAAGTCAAGAATGGACAGCTGCTTCCTCCATCACGATAATGCTCCAGCTCACCGTGCCAAAGCCTGCACCGAATATTTGATCACGACAGGATTGAAACTTCTCGAGCACCATCCCTACAGTCCAGATCTTGCACCCTGCTACTTTGCACTGTTCCCGCATTTGAAAATGAAGCTAAAAGGGAGGCGGTTTTCCAGTGATGAGGACCTTCTGCGGGCTTGGGACAACGATTGTGCTTTACTCCCTAGTGAAACTTGGCAGAACTGGTTTAAAGATTGGTTTCGGAGGATGGAGAGGTGTATTGAGTGTAGAGGAAATTACTTTGAAAAAATTAAATAAACAAAGCTGTATTGCAAAATCATGTATTGATTCTTCTCCCATTTTAGGATTATTAAATTTTTATGTACCACAATTTCTATTTCGTCCTTCTATCACGTTCTACCTTCCATTTCCATGTAACAATACACTTATTAAGTCACCATTATATGTTATGTGTTATAACTTCAATAAAATATCTGGAAGGTTTTCCAGTGATAAGGACTTTCTGAGGGCTTGGGATAACGAGTGTGCTTTACTCCCTAGTGGAACTTGGCAGAACTGGTTTAAAGATTGGTTTCGGAGGATGGAGAGATGTATAGAGTGTAGAGGAAATTACTTTGAAAAAATTAAACAAACAAAGCTGTATTGCAAAGCTTTCCTAGTACCCTTTGTATTATTACATCATAATAAAACGAATAAAAAATATTCATAATCATTTCCATTTGATTCAAATAACAAAAAGTATCGCTTTCTATTGAAACATTACATAAAAATATTTGAAAGATATACTCTTTACTAATTGCGTCTGCAACCTATTTTTATATCTACAATTTATGGTGCATAGTGTATGTTGTAATGAGTTTGATGGCCTTGCTTTTTTTAATTACTATATTATATATTAGTATATTTCAAAATTTAACATTTATTAAATTGCAAATGAGATACGGAAGAACAAATATAAAGATAAAAGAACCAAAAAATCTAATTAAATTTCACTTTTAAGTATGTTAGCGATTACGAAATTAGTAAATTCTATTAATTGTTGGTCACTGTTGCAGCGAATGTTAAAAACTATGTGTAAAATAAAACAGGTATTCGAGGGTTTTTGAATATTTATTCGACATTTAACATCAGTTTAGATGTATAAATTTATAAGAAGTAAATGATCTATTATAAACCACACTAATGTACTTTAATTTTTAATAAATATGATTGTTTAAAAAAATATTTATAACAAACAATACTAACGTTTATTAATTATACTACACTTATACTTATTAACAAACAATACTAATGCGGTGGTGGAGGACCCTTTGATCTTACTCTACTAGCTATTGCACCCAACACATTTGGAAGAGGGACCGTTACAGTAATTCCTGCAAGAAAAGTTAAAAATAGAAAAAACTATTCACAAATATCTCAAATATCACAATATTTTTATAGAGCTTATTTCAAAAATCATTTCATGATTTATTGAATAACAATAACAAATTGGAAATACGAGGGTGGTCTGAAAAGTTTCCGACTTAAACGAAGATACAAAACATCTTTTCTTAAAATTTATATTTATTTTTTTACCTAGTCTCCTTGTAACTCTACATACTTCTCCCAGCGATGCTCCCATCTCTTTAACCCGTCCAAATGGTACTTGGCGTTTTTCTCTGTAAAATAATTGTTCTCGAAGGTGCTTGCCTCGTCAGTTGACGAAAATCTCTGTCCTTCGAGCGCGATTTTTAGATTGGGGAACAAAAAGAAGTCACTTAGGGCTAGATCTGGTGAGTAAGGCGGATGGTCAAGCAGTTCAAACCGTAATTTGTAGATTTTCGTCATGGTGTAAGACGGCGCGCGCGTTGTCTTGGTGAAACAGGATTTTCTTTTTCGGCAAATGTGGCCGCTTTTCCACAATTTCTGCCTTCAGCTTGTCAAGTAATGATGCGTAGTATGCTCCTGTAATAGTCTTTCTTTTTGAAGATAATCGAATAAGATAATCCCAAAAAATAGTCGCCATCACTTTCCCAGTCGAAAAAAAGTTTTTGCTTTTGTTGAAGCTGGTTTCTCTTTTGCAGTCCACTGTTTTGAATATATTTTTGCTTCGGGCATATAATAGTGTATCCAAGTTTCATCTACAGTAATTAATCGGTGCCAAAACTCGGATTTATTGCTCCTAAACTGGACCAACAGAGCGTTGGAAATGTTTATTCGAACACGTTTTTCGTCGAGTGTTAGAAAACGCGGCACCCAACGCATGAACAACTTTCTCATGCATAAATCTTGATTTAACATGCGACAAACACCCTCTTTGGACATGTTCATAGCGATGTTATCGTCAGTAGTTGCAGTTTTTGGACGTTCCGAACGTTCGTCGTCTCCCAAGCTCTTACGGACACGTTTAAATTCTGCTGCCCAAAATTTCACTGTGGTAAATGATGGTGCAGAGTCCAACTCATCTTTTATTTGCGTAGGCGTATTGCCTTTCAAAAACAAATATTTAATGACAGCTCGATACTCGATTTTTTCCATTTTCACAAAAACGCTCACATCGACTGACTCAAATGACTGTCAAAAAACAACTGCGCGTCCAAAATGACTGAAACTTTGGTGAGTACTTGACAATACATACACAACTATATTCCCTAGCTTTTATTAATGAGCGCTGCCATCTTCACGTTGAGGTCGGAAACTTTTCAGACCACTCTCGTAATACTAACTTATTGAGATTAACAAAAGTTGGAGAAATGTGGATTATCATCAAAATGAAAATTATTGAAGGACTTCAGAACTTTTATGTTATATAAATTTAAATATATCTGGTAGATGACCCTATTGATGATATCATTAATATTTCGTACAGTGTTGTATTTATTTTAATTAAAAACCCTTCTACGCATTCTATGTCATACTACATGTCATTATTATTAAAACACGTAAACGTAAGTATATTTTCGATCACATAATTATATATAAACATATAATTAAGGACTTCACGATGACAAATTAAGGAAAATTGATATTTCTTGCTATTCCATCGTTTTTATTAATTGCAGAAAAGTAATTAACGAAATTTTATTGGACCAGAACTTGAACCTGAATTTGTCGGTTACTGCTTGGTGGCTTAATGGGTTAAAACAACTGTCTAGAGAACGGTAGATACAAGTTGGAATCCTAGTCCTATACGAAAAATTTTTAATTCATTTTCTGTAATTAATAATAATGTATCAGTAGGAAATTTTAATTTTCATTATAATTGAACAAAAAATTTGCAATGGCATTTTCTCATTCCAAAGTTATCTTACCTTATAGGATATTTCTTCTACTAATTAAGGCACTTAAAAGCGATGTCCTCCTAAAAGAAATATTAGTTACTAACGCAACGATTATTTTGGGATTATTACATATATATATATATATATATATATATATATATATATATATTTAAATTAAAGAATTATAGCTTTATAGGAAAAAAAACTAGTTCATTAATTTATGCTTATTTTTAGTCCAAATTGAAACAACAAAAACGTGGGAAAAATTGGACGAAAAATTAAAAATATCGCACCAAAAATTTGAATAATTGCGAACATAAACATGTTAGAATCTAAGGTATATTTACAAGCAACATGGATGAGAAAGCGTACTCCATAGAGTCATGGAAGTAAAAAATTGCGAAACAATAACGGAGAAAAAGAAATCTTCATACGCAAAGGTTTCCCAATAAGGATGATATGATTTTGCAATGAAATGAATTTTCAGATACAACTAATCCTTTTATATTATTTTAAAACAGAGTTTATTACATTACAATGATTTATTATCATGTTTCGGTTATAGATATTCCTTATTAGAATTTTTTCTTTTACCAAAACGGCAAAAATTGGTTTCGGTTGGTTGTTCTTGTTACAAATAGCTTTACTTCATTATAAAAGGTGTTCCAATAAGACATTTCATTTTCAATAACCTGCCGTTTTAACAGTTGTCATGACTCAACCTGTAACTACTTAGCAGATGACAAGTAAAAACTACGCCATTAATAAAAATGGAACGATATACGCTTCAACAACGCATCGAAATTATTAAAATTCACTACAACAATGGTGAAAATTTCGCGGTCACAGTTCGCAAAACTAAAGCATTTTTTGATCGTCGTGAAGCACCTTCTCGGCCAGCAATTGTGAAACTGGTGGAAAAATTTGAGCTGTTGGGACAAGTTAGTGATGTGAAGAGTCGAACTCGTGCACGTCGTTCAAGAATAACTGAGAATATTGCTATTGTAGCCCATAGTGTTGAGAAAAACCCAGGTTTGTCCATTTCTCGTCTATCTATGGAATTGGGCATTCCACAAACGATATTACACCGGATTTTGAATAAAGACTTAGGTCTTAAGGGTTTTAAAGTTCAGCTAACACAAGAACTCACGCCTACCGACCACCAACAACGCTGTATCTTTACCGATTGAGTACTTGAAATTCATCAAACTGATTTGGAATTTTATCGAAAAATCATCTTGAGTGATAAGGCCCATTTTCACCTCGGAGGCTAGATTAACAAGCAAAATTTTCACATTTAGGGCTTGAAAAACCCAAGAATTATTGTTGAAAAGCTTCTCCATCCTCAACGTGTGACTGTTTGGTGGGGTTTTTGGTGTGGCGGGGTCATTGGGCCTTACTTTTTCGAAAATGAGGCTGCTGCAACTATCACAGTAAATGGATTGCGCTATCGAACGATAATTAAAGATTTTGTATGGCCGGAATTAGAAGATATTGATGTGGACGACGTTTATTTTCAACAAGACGGCGCTACGTGCCACACAAGTAACGATACCATCACTCTTTTGCGTGAAAAGTTTCCTAACTGTGTGATTTCTCGGAGAGGCCATCACAATTGGCAACCGAGATCTGTCTAAGGACCAAGTATAGCTACTTGGCCCTTAGGCAGCGTTTCGCAGCGTTTAGGATGGTTCAGTGGCTTCAGTTCTTAGAATGCAACACAATTTTCTACCTTTTCCCTTGTTTCTATGCTCCAAATATTATAAAATCAGAAGAATAATGGTCGGGACTGCATAATGGATACGGAATAAAGTCTTACTGAAGTTTTTTGTGGATGCCAATCTTTTCGCGGTGACAAGGTCGAACAATGTCATAACGAAAGCATCAAACTGTATGAGAACTTCTAAGGAAACCAAAATTTGTCAAAACTTCGTTAGATGATGACACAATTTTTATTCTTTAAGGCTTTGAGGATGAGACGTGATGTCGTATATGCTGACACGCTTTATAATACACCCAGGAACGAATCAAAATCTAGTTTAAAACTTCTTTTTTTTTTGATATCGTTACAGAGAAAAAAGCGATACGTAAAACGATTCAACATCGTGCATCAGTTTGTAAAATTCCATTTGGCAATTTGTCTATGCTCCCAATTAACTCGTAATTGCAGCTCATCGTTCGTGGCCATTTTCTGTAGGCTCTCCTCACTTGATTTATCCTCAATAAATTTGAACAATCTTCCATTAAGTAGACTTCTAATGAACATGATCTTGGAATATCAAATACTCATATTTAAATGTAATATTTTAAAAACTTGAATTATGGAAATCCTAGTGAAAGGACCACCAGCAAGTCCAGAAGTAACTAATCTGGGCTTCCAGCATATGTATGAAATCTTACCCAGCATTAACATTAGGATCTCTTGGTTGAAAAAAACTTCATCAATTTATTATTATTTTATAATTATACATTATATTTTTATACATAGAAGCAACTACTTCTTCCGTAAGTACTGCCTGATTTTGACCTCATATTATCTGAAGTTTTTCAATATAAATACATTTGCATTTTTTAAAAACACAAAAACTGTTTCACTATTTACACTAAAAATAAGAATGCATTGTTACTATGTACTATTTTAATTTATTATCTACGGAACGGAAGTTTTTATATATTATTGATATTAACTAATTAATGTTTTGTATCTTTTTATATGTAGTTTATATGTAGATAGCTTTTCAATCTTTTCAACTCTGTGATATCTTGATGAAACGTTAGATGCTCAAGACTATTTCTGCGTCTGCTAAGAATATTAATAACCGAAATATGTATTTTCCCTTACCTGGCGGTGGTGGGCCATGATGTGATGGCCCATGTGGTGGCCCATGATGTGGTGGTCCATGATGTGGTGGCCCATGGTGTGGTGGCCCGTGATGTGGCGGCCCGTGATGTGGAGGCCCATGAGGCACATGTGGTGGTCCGTGTGGAGGACCATGCGGCGGTCCATGGGGTGGTCCATGTGGTGGTGGTGGCATTATTGTGTATTTATTTAAATTTACGTCAATGAAATGCAATATATAAATAACAACTGGAGAAATAACAAGCGAATCGTGATATTTATACTACGTTTAAAAGTTGATAAATATCGTTATCGTTAGGATGACTGTATACGTTTGTTATCTATATTAATTCAAGCTAACCAAACGATAATATTAATTGAATATAAATACTAATACATCGAAATGTATTGATTTCGTAAATATTCGCCGAAAATAGATTCTAGTTTTTTTAATTTCATGAATTATTTCCATTTAAGGCACCTAAGTAATGTTTGTAAATAGGTATGTGATTACACGTAAGTGTGTATTTTCTAACTAAGTGCTCTTTTGTTTAATATATTAAAGTGACTCAAATTATATACAATTAGATTGTTATTCAATTTAATTGTATATTACATTATATCCATTTAAACTTTTTTGTACAGAAATAAAAAATAGCAAAAGACAGATAACAAAACAACTTTAGTTTTCAATATAATATCCATACTTTATTGTAACAATCAAGCAAGAAAAAGTCTTTTGTCAAATTCATATAGGTTTCCTCAATTATCTGACTTATACTTCTTTCTCCACAAGCTTTGGTAAAGGGGTCCAAAAGGTGTCAATAGAAGAGTGTGGACTGTAGGAAGGACAAAATAACACTTCCCATCGTAACTGTTCGAACATTCCTTGTGTTAAACGAGCAATACGTTGTTTTGTCAGAAGAGCTGGCTTTAAAAAGAAGTTGACTAGAGTTAGGAAATCTATCAGAATTGGACCTTGAATATCCCAGAATACTGCAGCTAATAACGGGTCTTCCAATAAGAGGTTTCATTTTGATATGTAAAAAAAAAACGAGTATTTTTTTATGAAATTTTCCATCATCTATTCGCACATTTGCGGCTGTATGTCCTCAATAACTTCACGAATTCCATCTTTGAGGTCTTGCATCGATTATGAGTCATTGGCATAAACCCTATTTTTCACGTAGCCCCAAAGAAGAAAGGCTAAAGGTGTTAAATCACAAAATCTCGGTTTCCAATTGTGATTGCCTCTTCAAGAAATTACACGGTCAGGAAACTTTTAACCCAAAAAAGCGACGATATCGTTACTCGTGTGGCACGTAGCGCCGTCTTGTTGAAAATAAACGTCGTCCACATCAATATCTTCCAATTCCAGCCATGCAAAATCATCAATCATCGTTCGATAGCGCAATCCATTCACCGTAACAACTGCTCCAGCCTCATTTTCGAAAAAGTAAGGTCCAATGCCCCGTCAGACCAAGAACCGCACCAAAGAGTCACACGTTGAGAATGGAAAGGCTTTTCAACAATAATTCTTGGGTTTTCCGAGCCACAAATGCGACAATTCTGCTTGTTAACGTAGCCTCCAAGATGAAAATGGGCCTCATCACTCAAAATGATTTTTCAATGTAATTCCGGATCAGTTTGATGCATTTCAAGAACCCCATCAGTAAAAACATGACGTTGTTGATGGTCGGTAGGCATGAGTTCTTGTACCTTGAGACCAAAGCCTTTATGCAAAATACGGTGTAATGTCGTTTGTGAAATGCCTAATTCCAAAGATCGACGAGAAATGAACAAACTTAGGTTTTTCTCAACACTATGGGCTACAACAGCAATATTCCCAGTCGTTCTTGAGCGACGTGCACGAGTTCGTTTCTTCACATCACTAACTTGTCCCAATAGCTTAAATTTTTTCACCAGTTTCACAATTGCTGGCCGAGAAGGTGCTTCGCGACGACCCAAAACTGCTTTAATTTTGCGAACTGTGACCATGAAATTTTCACCATTTTTGCAGTGAATTTTAATAATTTCACTGCGTTGTTGAAGCGTATATCGTTTCATTTTTATTAATGGCGTAGTTTTTACTTATCATCTGCCAAGTAGTTACAGGTTGAGTCATGACAACTGCTGAAATGGCGGGCTATTGAAAATGAAATGTCTTATTGGAACACCTTTTACCTCGCCTACTGACAGAGTGGTTTTAAATTTTTCATGATGGAGAATTGGATAATATCATTCGATCCTGTTTACTTCGTGGAATAAAGTGGTGTATTCAAGATTCATTCATGAAAATTACGAGAGATAAAGGAATCATCACTTTCATTTCGTTCCTACTTTTGTTCGTCAAACAAATAATTTGGTACCCACCGCGCAGAAACGTTAAATTTAAGTTCTCGTGAATAGTAAGTTGAATACTACGAACGCTTGCTTTAGATAGACCAATTCGCGATTTCATATTCGTCTGCTTTTCCCGAATAAGCTCATAAATACATCGAGTTATTAATTATGCAGCATAAGTCAAATTTAACGTGGTCAAACCCCAATAAACGAGTTACACCAAGCAAATAGTTTCCTAAGAGACATTCTTCAATAAATTGTAATTGCAGACGATTCATTGTGCAAAAATAATAGGTACATTATCCTATTACCTCCTCCTTTGAAGAAAATGAAAATGAATGAGTGAAGGTTAGTTAATTCAATGTTAACGTAATGTGAATGATTGAGACAATTTATTACCTCCTTTGTTTTAATAAATAATAATAGGGATATTATCTAATAGAGAATATTTATTTGCACGTGTTGATTAGTCAATTTATTACGAGCGCGTGTTCGGCTAGCTAAAGCACTATAATAAATGCAAATAAAAGAAAAGAAAGTAATATGATTGAATGTAATGTGAGGAGTTAATAATTAGTAGTTGTGTACAATGAGCATCAAAAGTCCAGGACGTGTGCTAAGCTGAAAGAAAGATTATTAGTGGAAATAAAACGACAGGATTGCCTTTAAAATTTTATTCACAAGTTAAATTAATTCTTAAAGCTTGAATGTGTTGAATAGAGATAGTTAACAACGAGAGCAACGAATACAATATGATAAACGTAATAGCAAAGCTGTAATGAAAGATAAGTCTAACGATATTTAGCTGTTTAATAAAATATAAAAAGTTAGATTAAAATGTGCATCGGGCGATGCGTGTACTTGCGTGTTTGTGTATATGTATATATCCTGGATTAGGATGCTGTGTATATTCCGCGGACGCGAAATTAAACACGAGGTCACAAAAAGCACGAATAACGGTTCGCGGCACAAACACGTGAAGGACGCGTGTAGTCTGGATGACGACGGAAAGCGAAGAGGGTTGTTCTCTTACGGCTATGGCTTTGTAAGGAACCGACCCCATAACTGAGGGGGTATTGGTCATGTTTGAATTAACCAATAGCAAACAAGGACAGGCACGCTACCACTGGCGGGAAACAAATTAGCATACATTAAAATTGTGATCTTAATTTCAATACAAGCATTAAGCAAATTATCTACACAGAATAGTAGGCGTGTATTCTGTGTAAAAGAAAGAAAATCGGGATTGGTATTTGAATCGCGAATTGCATTTAGAAATCAATATAAATGAATTGATATCGAATATGAGTTAGTGAAAAGTTGGTAACTTCAAGTATAGTCTTTGGTACCTGATTTCGGTGTTTATTGCAGCCTTGACCATTTGTACGTGACTAACACAAAAAGACTCTGCATCTGAATATATATACGAGGACAGGACAAATAATGACAGTATAATAATTTAGGAATTCAAGATCGAATTGTATTTTAAATTAAATAAATTAATCTTAAAAACGGTATAAGAAATTATTATATATAGAGAGTGTAACAATCCAAAAACATGTTTGATACAACTGCCATTATTTATTACTAACACTGTGTTCCTTTACGCACATGAATTGTGAAAAACATTTAAAAAATTATGGAAAGCAGTAGTAGATAAAAAGAGAAAGCATGGTAGACCAAAGGGTTGAAAGAAGCGAATAGGTCTATAAGGAGAGGCAAAAGCATTGCATACGTCATTCAGACCCTCTTCTAAAATGTCTTCTGTCCTCTTGAGACCAATCTTTCCAACAACGAATAACTATAGCAATAATCCTTTGAATTCGTATAACAATTTCACGAAATAAAATAGTCATGGCATTGTAATACATTGATTCCAACTACAGACTGTTACAATAGAATAACCAAACTAATCTGATTCGAAATAAAGGAAAACTTTTTTTCGTTAGAGTTCGTCAAAGAACGACACAAAGGTTTTATTACTTTCTTGCTACATATTTTATCATTTATTATTTTCAAAATAGTAAACACTAAAAATTTGGTTGAAAAATATGTATTTTACTGAGTGATTCGTTCTTTTTTGTTACATAATATATTCCAGGTTGTTCAATAAGTTTTGTCGCTCGATAAGAGATGGCGTTATTAATTTCGTCGTTTTATTTTTCTAAAAATTGTACTACTTTTTTATATTTTCTCATTCGTATATTTACAGATATTCAAAGTTGATGTGCCACAGTATTTTTTATAATGGAATTAATTGACTATCGTGCAGTAATAAAATTCTTGTTATGAGAAGGTGAAGCACCAAAACGAATTCGTGAACGATTGTTAAAAGTGTATAAGGACTTTTCACCTTCAATTAAAACAGTAGAAATATGAGTTGCTGACTTTATACGTGGTCGTACAAGTTTTGAAGACGATCCACGTGAAAGACGTCCAAAAAGTGCATCAACACCAGAAATCGTAGCAAAAATACAGGATATGGTTTTTGAAGATCGTCGATTAAACGGGAGAGATTTAGTAGAAGCCCTAGGCATCTTATTAGGTACTGTGAGCAATATTTTGGCTGAAGTTTTGGCTTTCGTAAAGTTGTATACAAAATGGATGCCACATTCGCTAACAGAATATTAAAAGGAATCATTCAAATGTTAATAACACTCTGTCTACTACATATGTTTCAGAGATTCACTCATCGTCAGGTAGACATGTGTTATTAACGAACGATTCCTTCGCAGAGTTTATTATATCTTTTCGATACAGAAAAATAATGAATAATCATTGCCTCCCTCTCTCGTCCAATACAAAAATGTATTGAACGACAAAGCGAGAACGCGTCTATCTCGCATGTCGGTAACAAAGTTTCCAAAGCATATATAGACAGACGCATCACGGCGATTTACCGAATAAAAGAATGTTAAAAGGAATTATTCAAATGTTAATAACAACCTATCTACTACATACTACTGTGGGCAAAAAATAGTAAGACTTTTTAATTTAAATTTCGCGCGAAAACCCATTCGTTTTCCAGGTTGGTATGACTGTCAGTGACATCTATGCCAAATGTCACATCAAAATAATCATTAGTGTTTAGTATACGCTTGTCTTTCTGAAGTACAAAAAGTGCATTCAGCGATTTTTACAATGAGTGAAATTATTCAATAAAGAAGTTTCATTAAATTTTGTGTACGGAATCAAATTTCTGGTGCCGAAACGTTCAGAATGTTGCAAAAGGCCTTCGGTGATAATTGTTTGTCGTGAACAAGTGTTTTTGATTGGTACAAATTATTCAAAGAGGGTCGAGAACGCGTTGATGACGAACCACGTCCAGGACGGCCATCAACATCAACTGATGATCAACACGTCAATAGAATCAAGGAATTGGTGCTTGAGAATCGACGATTAATAGTCAGAGACCTTACTGGTATCGTTGGAATATCGGAAGGATCAGTGAAAGCCATTTTGAAAGATCATTGGGTCTAAGAAAAGTGACAGCAGGATTTGTTCAAAAATCACTCAATTTTTTCGAAAAACAGCGTCGCGTTGACGTCTATGAAACAAGGCTTTCCGACTATCAAGACAAAATAAAAGGCATCATAACTGGAGATGACACTTGGATTATGACCCGGAAACAGACAATCAATCGGCCGAATATCGTATCAAAGGTGAGCCGAAGCCCAAAAAACCACGTCAAAGCAAGTCCAAAATCAAGGTTATGACTTCGATTGTCGAGGTGTGGTGCACTCCGAATTCCTTCAGACCGGCCAAACTGTCAACAAAGAATACTATTTGAGTGTTATGCGTCGTTTGCGCAATGCTATTCGTAAAAAGAGACCAGAATTATGGGCCGACAACTCTTGGTTTTTGCACCACGATAATGCACCGTCGCATACTGCATTAATTCTTCGTGAGTTTTTCGCCAAATGTTCAACCAATATCGTGCCGCAACCACAGTATTCGCCTGATTTAGCTCTGTGTGAGCAAACTCAAACGACCGCTCCGGGAAACCGTTTTGAGTCAATTGAAAACATTAAACGTGAATCGCTACGCGCATTGAAGGCTATGCCTGAAATTGACTTTAACAACTGTTTCGTGTATTAGAAGAAACGTTGGCACAAGTGTATTGGGGCCAGGGGGGATTACTTTGAGAGGGACGAAATAGATACGGAAGAATAAATTGCGAATTTAAAAATTATGAACAACGTCTTACTATTTTTTGCCCACAGTAGTATGTATCAGAAAATCATTCATCGTCAGGTGCAAGCGTCTGTCTATATATGCTCTGGAAACTTTGTTACCAACATGCGAGATAGATGTGTTCTCACTTTGTCGTTCAATACATTTTTGTGTTGGACAAAAGAGGGAGGCAATGATTATTCACATTCGCTAACAAAGGAAAAAATCACATTCGAATGCGATTTTCTCAGTAACATTTGAAGCGTTTTAGAAAGAATAAAAACGATTTTGTTCAGCGTTTCATCACTATCGATGAGATTTGAATCTACCACCATGATCCTCAACCAAAACAAGAGGCTAAGGAGTGATGTGAATCCGGTACTTCGGCTCCGAAGCGAGGTAAGGTCCACAAATTGACCAAGAAGATATTAGGACGGGTTACAAAAGAAATTTTGTTGGTCGATTACCTCCAAATTAGTAAAAAAATAAATTCATATTATTATTGTAATCTCTTGGATGTAAAAATTGGTTAGAAAAGACCTGGTTTACAGAAGAAAAAATTATTTTTCATCAAAGCAACGCACCCTCTCACACAGCTCAAAAAGTAATCGCAAAAATTAGTGAATAAAATTTTCGCCAGATTTAACTTCCTCTGACTGGTAACTGTTCTCACATCTCAAAAAATTCATGCATGGAAAACGATTTTCGTTGAAGAAAGGGGTAGTCGCCGTGGCAGTGTATTTCGACAGTGCTCGGAATTCTCACTTCTGGCGCGGAATCCATAAATTAGATCACTGGAACAACTGTATTGAAGTTTAGAAAGGTTTTGTTAAATAATAAAATGTATTTCAAACCATAAAATCGTGTTTTTCTTATCGAACGACAAAAGTTATTGAACAACGTGGTATTATGAATTTAATTTATGATTTCGTGACTCCGTGAACATAGTTTTAATAAAAAATAGTAAAGAAGAACGTGCGTCTTACTCCGGAAATCACCTTGTGTTATCATCCTAAATTTTAAGAAATCGAGAAATCGTCAGAACATGTAGAAGATATCGTAACAACCGCAGTATTCCCCTTAATTCCGTTTCATATAAATAAGACAAAGCGTCGGCATTTTGCACATGCAGTTCTCTTTTGTCATTGAAACACTTTCAATATGATTAAGTTTCTGTTTGTTCTGTTCGCTATCCTCGTCACTGTTGCACAAGGTAAATATTAAATATAGAATTCGATATACATCTGTACTTTCAAAATAAATATTCGTTGGTAAATTTACTTTTGTGGAATAACTAACATATATTAAGCTAGACTATTAATTTTTCAGCACAAAATCCAATAATTTGCAGAAGACCTTTTGAAATGTACGCTTGCGGAAGTGCTTGTCAAACGACCTGCAGAAATCTTGGACAAACCTGTCCAATAATAAATATAAGATGCAATGATGCTTGCTACTGCATTGAGGGATATGCTAGGAATGATCGCGGGCGTTGCATTCCAATAAGAAAATGCCCCAGATACTAATTATGAATTAATTTTATTTTGTTGTTAAGAATATTATAATTCTAACGTTTATACCAAATGAAATAAAATATACCTTAAATGTACTTTATTAAATTTCTTTAACCTTAAATTTAAACTAGGTTAAAAAGTACCCTAAAAATAATATATTTATTTTATTATATATTAAACTAAATCAACCGAATATATTCTTATGTTGAAGAGGAGAAATAAGATTCAGGTCAACTGAAGGGCGTTTGTATAGTGTCTTTTTATTTGAATTGTTTTTATCGTGTGTTGCGATACGTAACTTTTCTATTGGGTTGGCAATTAAGTACTTTCGGTTTTGTAGTATAAAATAAAACACTTTTTTTTAAACAAAGAATAGCTTTTAATCAATTATATATTTTCCATTTTGCTCAATGACCTTTTGCCATCTTTCTTTCAGCTGCATGATTCCGCGCTCATAAAATTTTTGTTCCTTATCAGTAAAAAACTGAACCTGTTGCGAGTGAAGGTCATCGTCATTTGTGAAAGTTTTATCATTCAAAGAATTCTGCAAACTTCGAAATAAATGATAATCAGATGGTGCTAGGTCAGGGCTGTATGGGGGATGTGGCATCACTTCCCAGCCAAGCTCCAATAGTTTCCCACGAGTTGCCAAAGATGTGTGAGGCCTTGGTGGAAAAATACACCTTTCCTATTTGACAATTCTGGCCGTTTTTCTTTGATTGCTTCATCCAGTTTTATTAATTGTTGACAGTAAACATCAGAATTGATCGTTTGGTTCCTTAGAAGCAGCTCAAAAAACACAACACCTTTGTAATCCCACCAAACTGACAGCATGATCTTTTTTGGATGCAATTCAGCTTTCGATGTGGTTTGAGCTGGTTTGTCGTATTTGCTCCATGATCGTTTTCGAACTATGTTACTGTACAGGACCTATTTTTCATCACCAGTGATGATTCTTTTTAAGAAAGGATCGGTTTCATTTCGTCTAAGGTGCATATCGCAAAAGTTGATTCTTTGTGTTAAATGAATTTCTTTCAATTCGTGAGGTACCCAAATATCAAGATTCTTAAATAGCCCAAGACATTTTAAATGTTTTTCAATTGTTGTGTGCGATACATATAGCCTCTCCGCAACCTCTAGAACTGTTATATGACGATCCTCTTCAATTATGACTTTGATTTGGTCATCATCAACTTCAGTAGGCTGACTAGAACATTGCTCATCTTTGAGGGAAAAATCTCCAGAACGGAATTTTTTATGCAAATTCTGACACGTGCGCTCTGTTAAGCAATTAGCACCATAAACTTTACACATCTTTTTGTGAGCCGCAGCAGCTTTCTTTCCTTTACGGAAATAAAATGGTAAAATATGTCGAAAATGTTCGTTTCTGCAGTCCATTTAAAATTAACCCACAACTAATAGCTTTAATAAAAATCACGCACTACTTGCTTCTGAAGTTACGTCAATGTGACTAGTATCACGCGACAAACGGTAAAGTACAGCACTAACATACGTTATACAAAAAATAAAGCAACGCTCTCTATCAGTAAAAACCGAAAGTACTTAGTTGCCAACCCAATACATAGCTTTATTTACAGTTTTTGTTTCTTTTATTATTTACCAGTGCACCGGAAAGTCTTTACCGGTTTTAGATATCGCTAGCTTTAAGTATACAATGTTATGATTTGACAGATATGTCATTTTATTCTACTGACATCAAGCTTCAAAGCCATACATGTTATATTTTGCCAAAGTAACACTGTCATAGATTTATACCTCTTTGAAAATGTCGAGTTTCGTGTCTGGAAAACTACATTTGCGGCACGCATTACATTTCTTATTTAATCAAAAGAATCGCTGAAAGTCATCGTTTGCTGGTGGAAACTTACGGTCGCCATGGTCCAACCATAAAAACATGTGAGACGTGGTTTCGACAATTCCAAAGTGGTGATTTCGATGTGCAAGACGAAGAACGTTCTGGTAGACCGAAAAAGTTTGATGATTTGAAACTGCAGGAGCTATCAGATGAAAACCCAACCCAAACTTTAAAAAAATTGGCAGAATGTTAAATGTGGCACAAGGAATGATTAGCGGCCGGAATGGAAAATTGAACAATCGTCTGTGAAATGCTGCTTCAAAGGTATGATCTGAAGTCATTTCTGCATCGAATAGTGACGAATGATGAAAAATGGATTTACTTCGAAAACACTAAGTGCAAAAAACATGGTTATCCCTTGGCGAAGCCGCTCCATCGAGACATTGCTGATCGCTACCAACAACAAATTATCAATTTGAACAATGCATTGACAGAGAAACGCCCAGAATGGACCTGAAGACACGGTAAAGTGATTTTACAGCACGATAACACGCCGTCTTATACAGCAAAATTGGTCAAGGAACTGTTGAAAGCGCTTAGATGTGACATAATATCGCACCAGCCGTACTCTCAAGACCTTGTCCCGGCCGACTACCACTTTTTCGCATAAATGGGATACGCGTTTGCAGAGCTGCACTTCACCAATTTCGAAGAAATTAGAAAATGGGTCAACGAATGATTTTGCTCAAAGGGCAAACAGTTTTTTTTTTGAGATGGCATCCATAAATTTCCTGAAAGATAGGCAAGATGTGTAGAATCAAATGCCAATACTTTGAATAAATAAATTTTTCCATTTTCTTGAAAATTATGTAGTTTTTTTACGAAAAAGCCGGTAATAACTTTCTGGTACATCTAGTATATAATATTTACTATCGAAATTAGCAACTACATTAAATTATCCTCCATTGTTCTCGTTGAAAATCCGATCCAATATTAAAATTAAAGCATATTATCATAGTATATGGAAAAACACTAGACATTCAAATTATATAATGAATTTAAGCGTTTGAGAACTTAGCAAAGGAGACGAATGTCGTGTCTAAATAAAAAACGGAAAACGAAAATAGAAAAACCAGTCACCAATAAGATTTAATACTTTTAAAAGATTTGGCAATTATTGACGTTCTTTACAGTATCCGGAACAAAGCTGAATAAACGACCACACATACACATAGGAAACCTTTTGTAACTCGTGAACGTGTGCGCCACAATAACTAAATTGTCCTTGATTCTGATATTGTAACCATGTAACTGGCTTCCAATTTTAAATAAATTCTTATTAGGAAATAATAATAATAATTTATTATCCAACAGCGTAAACCTTTTACAGGATAATCCTAATTCTAATACAAACAAAAGCAATTTAATAAGGAAAAAAACGAATACAACAAATAATATATACTAAAAAATAATGAATTGAATGGTAACCTTAATTATAAAGTAAAATAATATACACCTACTTATAATTTAAAAAGAACAAATCAGGAAAAAAAAATAAAATGTTTTCTGAACTTACTAACTAAAGTTGAGCTAATGGCCATACAACAGGTATTCAAACTACAGCACATAAACAAAATTTGGGATCACAAATGATGAAGAGTGCTAGTAAAATGGGGATAAGAAATTAAATAAAGTTCGAATCACGAATATGATCATTTACACACAAATGTTCATCATACGTATAACTTGTTAGACAGATAAGGCTCCATACTTTTGAAAATACAGCAAGCTTCCCTAAAGTACTCTCGACTGCAACTTTATATGCGCATTCAATATAAGTGGTGGCTTCTTTTTCCAGGCGTACTGGTCATCTTGCTGCTCTTCAGAGAATCGTCGCACAGTCAATTCTGAATAGTATACAACCATTTGTTTGCCAACCGTCTTCCAAAAAATACGCGAGACACAACCAAGAAGACGAATCATTCGTCATTATAGTCCCCGACCGTATTCTCTGAGACTTTTTAGTTCGAATAGCATTTGCAGATTACTAGCACATGCTGTTGTCTTTTTTCAGTATTTTTTTAAATAAAGTGTGTTTCGTGAAAAATGGAATAAACGCGCCAAAATTTTCGAGCTATAATTTTCTACGATTTTAAAGACAGTTTCATTCGATAAGAGTGTTCGCAACAAATTAGGCGATTGTTTGGCGTTGAAGCACCATCCTTGGGGACTCTCGAATGGTGATACAAGTTACAGAGTGGTACTGATTCGCTCAAAGGCGAGCATCTTGAGGAACAACCTGCCACTGCTGACACTCCAGAAAATGTCGACGCAGTGTACATGATAAAGACAACCACTGCACGTAGATAGATATTCGGGCATCATTGGGCATAGGTATGACCCAAATTAAAACTATTCTACAAGATCCTCTTGTCGCCAGAAAGTTTTGCACTCGATGGATGCCACACAATCTAACGGAAGCTCAAAAAAGGCGCACATGGCAAAATCATAATACGACATCGATACAAGTCACGAAAGTTAGATTTATTGTTACGAGCCAGAAAGCAAGCAACAATTGGCGAGCATCGTGAAGAAGGGCCTGCCACTGCTGTTACTTCAGAAAACATCGACGCCACAACACAGACAACCACTGCAAATTCAAAATTAATTAAGACATCAAGAGGCATAGATATTACCCAAACCAGAACTATCTTACCTGTTTATCTCGCTGTCAGAAAGCTTTGTTCTTGATACCACACAATTTAACGACAGAGACTAGGAATCATTTTCCATCAAGACAACACACCATCACACAACGCATCTCAAACATCAGAGTTTTTAGCCGCTTCACGAACGAAATTGATGACTCATCCACCTTATAGTCTGAGCCTGGCACCTTGAGACTTCTTTTTATTTCTGTACATAAATTGTGTGGATTGCAATTTAATATCCCGGAAACGATTGTGGAAGCATACGAAAACTTCGAATCTGAGGTGACTGAAGAACAATACGCCCAAAGTTTTAAGAACTGGTTCCACTGAATGCAGAAGTGCGTAGATATTAAAGACGAATATTTTTAAAAACAATACAAAAAATTGCCTAAAATAATTGATTTTTTCTGTATCATTCGCAAAATTTTTGAAGCAACCTACGTATATCGTATCTTTACTCTAAATTCTATCACAAATTATTATAGTCAAGCTGAATAATTAGATTAATATAATAATAATGTCATCAATGTCCAACAGGGTATCCTCAATTACAGGATACAAAAATAATACATATGGCATATAAATCAGAATTCTAAATGATTATTCTAAAAAATAAGAATAAATAAAAAATTAGATAATTATAATAAAAAATGAAATCAATATAAACAAAGCTAATGAAATAAAATTACAATAAATCCTAATTTAAATAGAAAAAAAACCTTCAAAATGTTTGTTAAAGAAAAGGTTATATAATTAACATAAAAAACTAACATGTACATATATATTTACCAAGATCGTATATGTAAATTTGAGTTTTTTTCTTGTTTACAATCGTTCATCGTGTTTCTAAGATGTAAATAGGTAATAGTAATTCGTTCGACGGTACTTTTATGAACCCAAAGAATGATGTAACTCATTACATATTACAGTATTACAGATAATTCCACTAACAGTTGGTCAATCGAATTGTATCATACTTGAAAAGAATATTAAAGTGACGCAATTTCTTTATTGTCAAAGACTCCCATTGCTATACAGTGTGTATCAGCCAAATGGAATAAATTCGATAATAATTAAATGGAAGGGTATTCGAAAAAACGCTCGGACACGTCGATTGGGATTTTTAGTTGCGTATTTTTTTAAATAAAAAGTTTATATACAGGGTGTGTCATGTAAAAGTAGTCAATACCAAACTTTCTTATTTTAAATGTAATACCCTGTCAAATACTAAATTTTTGGATTCTTTGGAAAATTCCAGACATATTTCATGTACAATATCCTATACCTATCTTCGACTATTTCGGAAATATTAAATGTTTTCAGATTAATTTGAAAAATTTTTGATAATGTTAAAAATAACAAGAAAAACAGTAATGTCACTGTAGGAGATGTTCAAAGTGTTCGCCGTCTTGACAACATCCTAATCTTAAATAAAAATTTTTTCTAACGTTGCTCAACATCTCAGGTGTGACCGATCTAATCGCAACTATTATTCGTCTTCTTATGTCAGCTAAGTCGAGGGGTTTAGTTTTGTATACTATACTCTTGACATATCCCCATAAGAAGAAGTCTAATGGCGTAAGATTAGGGGATCGTGCTGGCCATTCCATCGATCCTCGCCTACCTATCCACCTATTCGGGAATATTTGGTTGAGGTACTGCCGGACATTGATTTGGTAATGGGGTGGTGCTCCATCTTGCTGGAACCACATCGTATTTGCTGGAAGTTGTGGGTTTGCTAGATCAAGATATAAGTTTGTCAAAGCTGGCACGAGATTATTTTGAAGCAATGCTAAATAATTGTCGCCATTCAAATTTCCATCAATGAAAAAAAGACCTACGATATGATCTCCAACAATTCCTGCCCAAACATTAACCTTCTCAGGGTATTGCGTATGTTCTTCCCTCATCCAGTGTAAAGGTACACTCATCAGAAAATAAAATATATTCTAATTGGATCACATTGTTATCTAACATTGTCATCATTTGTTCACAAAAATACGTTCTCCTATCAAAGTCGTCTTCCATGAGCTCCTGAGTTGGTATAATTTTATAGGAATGCTTTTCATTTTCTTTTAATGTGCGAGTAATCGATGAATGGCAAACATCGAACATTGACGCTGCTTGTCTACTAGAAGTATGCGGGTTTTCTTCAAATTCAAGCACAATATCCAGTTTGGTATCATTACTTACTGCATTCGCAGCTGCTGTTTTTATTTGCCTTACAGGTCCAAACTCGCGAAACTACTTTTCTATTTTACTAATTGTTCCTTGGGATATAGGCGGCAAATTTGGAAATTTCTCATGAAATAAGTGAGCAACTTTCATTTGTGTCCGTGTGTTATTTCCATAACCAATCATCTGCAGAATTGTTATTTTGTGCATTTCTGTTAATGAACCATTTTGCTGAAATGTAGTTAACGAAATTCAAACAGTTACGACACTGACAACACTTTGCTAAGGCAAGGTATTTTAAAACGAAGTACAAGTACAATTAAAGATTTTCACTTAATAGTTCGGTAAACAAACTATTATGTGAAAATCTTATTTTAATTGTAAACAAAATTATTAATCCGAAAATATTTAATATTTCCGAAACAGTCGAAGATAGGTATAGGACACTGTACATGAAATATATCTGGAATTTTCTAGAAAATCCAAAAATTTAATATTTGACAGGGTGTTGCACTTAAAATAAGAAAGTTGGTATTGACCACTTTTACATGACACACCCTGTATATGAACTTTTTATTTAAAAAAATACGTAACTAAAAATCCCAATCGACGTATCCGAGCGTTTTTTCGAACACCCTTCCATTTAATTATTATCGAATTTATTCCATTTGGCTGATACACACTGTATAATATTGTAGTATATTAAAAGAGTACAATATAAAGATTATTTATTATAATAAATAGATATAAATAAAAGAGGCAAAAAAATGTTAAAAAATGTTAGAAAAAAAGGAATATAGTGAAAGTTACATGAACAAAAATCTTTCCAAACACTCATAATCACAATCAATAAATATTTTTAAAAACTTTTTCCAAAGTTCAACCTGTTTCTTATGTATTTTGGTGTGCTGAATCGAAATTTTCAATCAGTTTTTTTCTACCGCGTATCAATTTTTCGCAATCTTTATCTTTTGTTGGGTATGATAGTATTAAAATATATAGTTAAGATTTAAAGGTACGTAATTTATTATCAGAGTATAATTGAAAAATGTTATTATTACAATGGTAGTGTAAGTTTGAACATGAACAGTTCTTTACTTATTAAACTAAAGTTTTGTATTTCCTCAACCTCTTCACGGTAAAAGTTCGAGTGTAGCTTTTTCTCTTATATGATGCTTCTGGAGTTGCTTCGTAGAAGTGTCCAACAGTAATCTTCCATCATGTTGGCATTCTAACAACCCTGATACTGTTTCTCCATCTCCTTTATATCTTGGTGGAAACGCTGCCCTTGTCCCTCATTTACAACTCCAAGATTGTCAGGAAAAAAATTTAAATGTGAGTGCCAAAAATGCACTTGCAGATTATAAAGTATATGCCTTCGTGATTTTCTTTGTATTGGTCACGCAGATACTCAAAAGTGCACTTTGAGCATTTACTACTAATTAGGTGTAGAGACCAAGGTATTATTATATGCTTAGAAAGCATAAATAACGTAAAGTAAACATGCGAGGAAACTTTTCGTCCTATGGTATCTTAAAGTTCATTTTGCGGATTCAGCACGTCAAAAAAACATAAAGAGGAGCCGAATTTATAAAAAAAAGTTTTTTCATGGTTGACCTTTGTAATTATATGTAAATACCAGGTGTACCTGAAAGTCGTTACTGGTTTTTTCGTAAAAAATTACTTAATTTTCAAGAAAATGGCAAAATTTATTTATTCAAAGTTTAAAAAAATATTGGCTATTTGATTCTACACATCTTGCTCATCTTTCAGGCACTTTATGAATGCCATCCCAAAAAAATTGTTTGTCTTTTGAGCAATACCATTCATCGAGCCGTTTTCTAACTTCTTCAAAATTGAGGCGGTGCTGCTCTGCAAGCACCTGTCCCATTGATGCAAAAAGGTGGTAGTCGGGCGGAGCAAGATCTGGACAGTACGGCGGGGGCGATATTATGCCCCATCCAAGTGCTTTCAACGCTTCCTTGACCGACTTTGTAAAATCACTTTACCGAGTCTTCGGACCCACTTTGGACGTTTTTCTATCAATGCATGATGCAAATTGACATTTTCGGTCTACCAGAACGTTCTTTGCCTTGTACATCGAAGTCACCACTTTCGAATTGTCAAACCCACGCCCCACATATTTTTAAGGTTGGAGCATGCTCACCATAAGTTTCTTCTAGCAAACGGCGATTTCCAGTGGCTTTTTTCTTTTGATTAAATAAGAAAAGTAATGCGTGCCGCAAATGCACTTTTTCAGGCACGAAACTCGACATTTTTCGAGAGGTATAGATCCATGGCAGTGCTACTTCCGTAAAATATAACATGTGTGGCTTTAAAGCTTGATGTCAGTAGAATAAAATGACAAATGCGTTAAATCATAACATTGCATACTTAAGCCTAGCGGTACCTGTTGTAACGACTTTCCGATACACCTGGTAATTGACTCAAAATTCCAGACGACAGAGAAAAATATTCTAACGAATTGTTTAAATCTTGATATTAATAAATAAATTATACCTTAATTAGACTTGAAAACAAAAGCAATTTTTTATTTAAAAAAATCTTTATAATAACTAATACAAACGATAATTTCATAAATGCCAATTCTATTAACTACTTTTCAAATGAAAGAAAGAAGTATTGGGTTGGCAACTAAGTACTTTCGATTTTTACTTATACAGAGCGTTGCTTTATTTTTTGTATAACGTATGTTAGTGCTGTACTTTACCGTTTGTCGGGTGATACTAGTCACATTGACGTAACTTCAGAAGCAAGTAGTGCGTGATTTTTATTAAAGCTATTAGTTGTGGGTTAATTTTAAATGGAGTGCAGAAACAAACATTTTCGACATATTTTACTATTTTATTTCCGTAAAGGAAAGAAAGCTGCTGCGGCTCACAAAAAGATATGTGAAGTTTATGGTGCTAATTGCTTAAGAGAGCGCACGTGTCAGAATTGGTATAAAAAATTCCGTTCTGGAGATTTTTCCCTCAAAGATAAGCAACGTTCTGGTCGGCCTACTGAAGTTGATGATGACCAAATCAAAGTCATAATTGAAGAGGATCGTCATATAACTGTTCGAGAGGTTGCGGAGAGGCTACATGTATCGCACACAATAATTGAAAAACATTTAAAATGTCTTGGGATAGTTAAGAAGCTTGATATTTGGGTACCCCACGAATTGAAAGAAATTCATTTAACACAAAGAATCAACTTTTGCGATATGCACCTTAGACGAAATGAAACCGACCCTTTCTTAAAAAGAATCATCACTGGTGATGAAAAATGGGTCCTGTACAGTAACATAGTTCGAAAACGATCATGGAGCAAACACAATAAACCAGCTCAAACCACATCGAAAGCTGAATTGCATCCAAAAAAAGATCATGCTGTCAGTTTGGTGGGATTACAAAGGTGTTGTGTTTTTTTGAGCTGCTTCCAAGGATCCAAACAATCAATTCTGATGTTTACTGTCAACAATTAATAAAACTGGATGAAGCAATCAAAGAAAAACGGCCAGAATTGCCAAATCGGAAAGGTGTAGTTTCCACCAAGATAATGCAAGGCCTCACACATCTTTGGCAACTCGTGGGAAACTATTGGAGCTTGGCTAGGAAGTGATGCCACATCCCCCATACAGCCCTGATCTAGCACCATCTGATTACTATTTATTTCGAAGTTTGCAGAATTCTTTGAATGGTAAAACTTTCACAAATGACGATGACCTTCACTCGCACCTGGTTCACTTTTTTGCTGATAAGGACCAGAAATTTTATGAGCCCGGAATCACGCAGCTGAAAGAAAGATGGCAAAAGGTCATTGAGCAAAATGGGAAATATATAATTGATTAAAAACTATCCTTTGCTTAAAAAAAAAGTGTTTTATTTTATACTACAAAACCGAAAGTACTTAGTTGCCAACCCAATACAACGCTCATGTACAAATATTGGGTCTGGGAAAAAGTTCGTGGCGTTTTTTCAGTAAAATTCAACTGGTCCCCGCATGGCGCGTGGACGAATTCATTTAAACCGAATATGCTCCATTATTATCGACAATGTTTCGCCATTTTTTTGGTAGATCCATGATCCCATCGGTGAAAAACTTCTGTGGTTTCTGGTCGAAAAACTGAATCAAGTAGTTTTCACAGGCTTCTTTTGAAACCAACTTAATTCCATTGAGAGAGTTCTGCAGAGATCGAAACAGATGATAGTCAGAGGGTGCTATATCCGGACTGTAAGGTGGGTGCATCAAAACTTCCCAACCAAACTCTCTCAATTTTTGACGGGTCATCAAAGAAGTGTGTGGTCGGGCGTTGTCGTGATGGAAGACAACACCTTTCCTATTAATCAATTCGGGCCGTTTTCTTTCAATCGCCTGGCGTAATCTCTCTAGTTGTGCACAGTAGAGTTGAGAATCAATCGTCTGACCAGTTGGAAGTAGCTCGTAGTGGACGATTCCCCTCCAGTCCCACCATACACACAGCATCACTTTTTTTGTCGTCAATGTTGGCTTAGCGAACGCTTGTGACGGCTCACCATCCTTTATCCACGATCTTTTACGCTTCCGATTATCGTACGTAATCCATTTTTCATCTCCGGTTATTAAACGTTTCAGAAACTGCTCGATTTCATTCCGTTTCAGCAGCGCATCGCAGATGTTAATTCGGTCCATCATGTTTTTCACGCTCAACTTATGAGGAACCCATACGTCAAGCTTTTTTTTGTAACCAGCTTTGTGTAAATGGTTCAAAACAGTTTTGTGGTCAATGCCTAGCTCCATGCCAATATCGACACTGCTGATATGCTTATCTTGTTGGACTTTTTCAAGAATTTCATCAGATTTTTCAGTGATTGGACGACCGGAGCGTGACTCATCTTTCACATTGAAATTTCCAGAACGAAAGCGAGCGAACCATTTCCGCGCAACAGATTTCGATAAAGTACCTTCACCGTACACAGCACAAATTTTATCACAAGCCTGCGCAGCGTTCTTCCCCTTATCATAATAATATTGCAGAATATAGCGAAATTTCTCATTATTCTTCTCCATTTTCAAGTGCGAATAACTTTCCAACCACTGCACCGATTACAATGTTTCTACGCTCAAACTAACGTTCGGAAGGTCATCTAAAAAACGAGCCGTCGGTGGTGTCGCTGTGACTTGTTGTTCTTTAGTTATCGGCAACCAATGCCATCTATCGGGGAAAACGCCACGAACTTTTTCCCAGACCCAATATATATAAAGTTGCATACCAATTTAAATAAGTTTTAATGGTTTATACTCTTGCTGGTTTAATCTCAGATTCATAACTGTCTTCCGATAAACTATCACTTTCTGAATCACTACAATTTATTTCCAAATCACTCGGACAATCAGATGTCATCCGCGTATAATTCCTTGAAAAATTCTTCGCTATCACGATCTGCCATGGTTGCAATTTTTACAGAACTAAAATTGTTATAAAAATCTGAATATCTAGAAAAATAATTTTTTGTATAATAAAAGGGTCTAAAGCGACACGAAAAACGATTTTCATGAAACGAAGAGATAATAGGAAGTGTATTTTGACAGTCTTCCGATAGGATGGAATCCATAAATTAGAAAATTACTGAAAAAAGTGTATTGAAGTTCAAGTAGGTTATATTTAATAATAAAATGTATTTCAAACCATAAAAGTGTGTTTTTTATTTGAGGACAAAACTTATTGAACAACCTAGTATAACGCAATAAAACTTAGTTCACATTAATTAAATAGAAAGTTCAGCATTAAAAAACTCAAGCAGCGGAAATAATTACAAAGGAAGACAAATGCCTAAAGTAATGGTAATCAAATGAAAATGCTGAATTTAAAAGACTGTTTCTTAAAACTGAAGAGGTTAAAATTGATCAGTTAAAATACGAATTGTTTCCAAAAGCCAGAAATAAAGGCGTTTCCTTATCAGGAAGATTAATAAAAGCGAAAGCTAAAGAAACAGCTAGTAACTTAGGGAATAGTAAATTTTCTACCTTTACTGAATAGTTAGACAAGTTTTAAAAAAGACCTAACATTCATTAGCGTGCTGTTTATTATTATTATTAACAGTTTTATGAATACAACACCATTAATAATTAAAAACTGATGACTTTTTGATATTTACAATGTGGACGAAACATGATTGTTTTTTTAAAGATTACCATCGAAAACTCTGTCACTACGAGGAGAAAAACGCGTAGGTGGAAAGCTGTCGAAAGAAACACTATCAATATTATACTGGGCTAATATGACTCGTGACAAAGAGAAATTATTGCATATTGGAGTCAATAAGACCTCGCCCATTTAAAAATATTAATGTTAGCCTCTTTCCTGCCGAATAGTAAAATTTAGATAATGAATTATATATTTTATGGCAGAATTGTTACTTCGATTTGATCGCAGAAGAATAATCTCGATAATCAGAATAACACTATTTCCCATCCAAAAGGTATAAGTTTAAAAATATTAAAACTTGTTTTCTAGTCATCAAATACATCTTATTGCTAACCACTAGATCAACGCATTATAAATATGCACAAACCATAATACCGTCATCTGATACTAAAACGCGTCTAAACACGATGAACAAAGCTTTTGCAGTATTCTATATTGCTCCGCGTTTCATAAATTTAAATTGCTAATGCAAGTGCAGTCACGAGTTAACACGTGGTCGGTTAACAACGTTTGGGCATGAAAACACGAGTTAACTCGTGACCGGTCAACAGTGTGTTAACGGATGCTTTCAGCAAAATCTTCGAATTGTCTCGCTTATCCAAGCAATTTTCCCCTATGAACAAATCAGAAACTCGGTATTATTTGGACGCCTAAAATTACAAACTTTCTACGATAAATATTTCCCAGGAATTTGGTGAATACCTTGCCCAATATTTTGATTATAAAAAATGATAATTCGCGATAAACATTCAACCTCATTAATTGTATCCTTCGGTATTTAATGAAATATTGGTTCCAATATGAATATAGGAGTATTTTTCCTTTAATTGGATCAAATATAGTCTTCTTCAACCCAATCCAGGTCTTAGGTGCATACAAAATATAAGTATTTTTGAAATTTATTGCTTTAAAAACTTTGTAGATAATACAGAGAAAATCATTTTAAACAATTTTCTTAAATTGGTTTTCAAAATATTCCTCTTTATGATCTATGCACTTCTGCATTCGGTGGAACCAATTCTCAAAACACTTCCACAGTCGCTTACGGGGTATTAAATTTCAATCCACGCATTTCGTCTTTTATGTGCGGGAATAAAAAGAAGGCACAAGGTGCCAGGTCGGAACTATAAGGCGGATGATTCGTCAATACCGTTCGTGAAGCAGCTGAAAACTCTGATGTTTAAGATGCATTACAGGTGCATTGTCTTGATACAGAATAATTTGTCCTCGTAATCGTTTCTCGCGCATTTCTCGGAACACATTTGGCAACCAAATGGTTGTATAACATTCAGTATTGACTGTGCGAAGATTCTCGAGCGGAATAGTAGCAGGGTGATCTGTGCGTCCGAAAAAAGCCATCATTTTTTTTACTTTCGTCACTTGTAATGATGTACCTCGACTAAATTAAGGATAGCCGTTTATATTTCGGGCAGTGGCAACTCTCTTAGTATTGCCTTCGATACGATGATTGCATGGTGAAGTTTGTCATTTTTGACAATATATTTACCTTGACAGTTTTGTTATCCGGTCGCTATTTCTATTGTTGACAATAACTTGAAAATGTCAGCGAAAAATGGAATTAACTCGCGAACATTTTCGTGCAATTATTTTTCATAGCTTTCGGTGTGGACTATTTCAACAAGAATGCATCGACGAGCTGAATTCTTTATATGGTTATGAAGCACCATCGAAGACTACAGTAATGAAAGACCGTCATGTGACATACCGTGAGATCGAGGCATCTCTAGGTATTAGTAACACCAGCGTGCATAAGATCCCGCATGAACATTTAGTCGTTAAGAAGCTATGTTCGCGTTGGGTACCACATAATTTGCAACAGCTCAAAAAAGACTCACGTCGATTGGTGCCAAGAAATGCACAAAAAATACAATGGCGGTGCTTCAAAGAACATTTATAAAGTCATCATAGGTGATGAATCTTGGATCTATACGTATGAGCTCGATAGTAAACAGCAGTCGACTGTGTTCCAAGATGAGACAAAACCAACAAGAGTTGTTCGCCCTTGAAGTACATCAAAACAAATGGGCGCCAGTTTTTTCGGAAAAACCGGTCACGTTGCAACCGTCCCTTTAGAGAGTTGTAGAACAATCAATTCCGAATGGTACACAACTATTTTCTTGCCAAAAGTTTTTGAAGAAATAAGGAAAACAAACCGAAAACGACAGATCATTGTCCACTATGACAATGCGAGCTCTCACAGGTCGGTTCAAACAACTGAATATTTGACCGGGAAAAACGTTGATTTGATGAGCAATCCGCCGTACAGCCCTGATCTAATACCCTGTGATTTCTTTTTGTTCCCAAACGTGAAGAATAAATTTCCTGGTCAACGGCTTTCTACGCCGGAAGAGGCAGTTGAGGCAATCGAAACTCATATTTTGGAGTGACAGCAATGCTTTTCAGATTGGTTTAAACGAATGCAAAAGTGCATTTATTTTCAAGGAGAAAATTTTGAAAATCCATAAATCTATTTTAGATAATAAAAAATTATTTTTTATTTGCTATTCCCGAAATATAAACGGCGACTCTCGTTTTTATTCCCAAAATGCAAAATTGGAAGGAAAAAGAAAAAATACTGTTTATATCTGGAAAAATGTGCTTGTCTGTTCTGTATTTTACTTCGTCAATAGTAAAATTCCTTTAAAAAAATTATGGTTAGACCTATAAATATTGTGTAGAATTTGTGATTCAAATTATCAACCGTTTTGTTAATATGCCTGTACATTCTTGTAAACTATGGATACGATTAATGCAAACGCAGCCTTGAAAATAAATATTGAACAAAACGTAATCTGTTACTTGATCTTTTATCAACTTAAATTTCAATGAATTAATAAAACACAATATCGAAACAATAAAAACTTTAATTCTGTTTCATATAAATGAGACCAAAAGAGTTTCTATTTCACAATACACAGTTCTCACAGTTCTAATTTACTATACGAACATATTCAACGTCCAATATGATTAAGTTTTTGTACGCTTTGTTGGTCATCGTCACTGCCTCATCAGGTAAAGGTTCATTTTGTTTAGTATCCCAACACGTATGTCTTTGAAGTAAATATTCATAGTTAACTATACGTAAATAAAGAATTTATAGTAAACATAACTATTAATTTTTCAGCATCAATTGTTGATCAAATGTGTCCCAGACCTGCAGAATCTTATTCCTGCCGCAGTGTTTGCCAAACGTCCTGCAGATTTCTTGGGCAAGTTTGCCCTATTGTAAGTCTTACATGCACTTGGAAATGCTTCTGCATTTACGGATATGCTAGAAATGACAACTATGATTGCGTTCCAATAAGCGATTGCCCTAAATATGTGAATTAATTTCGTTTTGTTGTTAAAAATGTTGTAATTCTAACGCTGATACAAAATTAAATAAAATATGTCTTATACTTCTTTTAATTTCAATAAACTTAATACGTCTATAGTCTGTACCACGAATAGATATACTAATAAATATGCGTGATCAGCACGTGATTGTTTTCCGATTTGTTAAACAGATGTAAACACTGAGAAATTGAAACCTTGTTTACATACGAGGATAGTTTGACAAGTAGTGAGAATGACAAATAGATGGCGCTCTAATTGGTAAAACAAATGCACTGTAATTTAGGTTGCCTGTTTATATGTTTACATTCCGATATTTAGATAAATCGGTTGATTAGTTTATTTTTGACAGCTGATTGGAAAAGAAGCAACACGCCATTTTGTTAAAATGGAAAAAGCAGAGTATCCTGCGGTGACTAATTACTTCGTAATTAAGGGTATGAAAGCTACCGAAATAGAAGATGAGTTACGGGAAACGTTATGTGAATCTGCTCGATCGTCCGCCACAATAAGTAGATGGGTAAATGAATTTAAACGTGGTAGAACAAGCTGTGTTGATGAAGCGCGCTCTGGAGCGCCCAAAATTGTGACTTCTAAAGAAATGATTATAAAAATCCATAATATTTTTACGCAAAATCGACGAGAGAGTGAGAGAGATAACAGACATGGTAAACATTTCAACAGAACGCGTACACTGCATTTTAACGAAAGAATTGGGCCTCCCCAGGCTTTCGGCAAGATGGGTGCCGCGATTGCTTACGTCTGATCAAAAGTTCATCCGTTTGCGCATTTCCAATGAGTATTTGGACCTTTATAAGCGGAATCTGCTTGATTTTTGTAGGCGATTTGTTACTTGCGATGAAGCTTGGATACACTACAGTACACCCGAAACTAAACAACAGTCGAAACAATGGTTAGAACGTGGTTCGGCATCTCCAAAAAAAGCAAAAACCACTTTATCGGCAAACAGGGTGATGGCATCAATTTTTTGGGATTCAAAAGGCATTTTGTTCATTGATTACTTTCAGAAAGGTGCCACAATAAACGGACAATATTACGCAGAACTTCTATAAAAATTAAATGTTGAGATTTGTGCTAAACGGCCAAGAATGACAAAGAAAAAGATTCTGTTTCACCAAGACAACGATTCCTCTCATACCAGCACAGCTGCGATATTCAAAATCCACGAGTTGCATTTCCAATTAGTACCGCATGCGCCTTATTCGCCGGATCTAGCCCCTTCCGACTTCCACCTTTTTCCAAAATTGAAAACGGCACTAGGTGGAAAGAAGCCTTCCGGAATCGCATTTTAGAGATGGCATAAGGGCATTGGAGCACCGTTGGAATAAATGTATTGCTGTTTTAGGAGAATATATTGAAAAATAAAAATTATTTTGTATTTAAAAAATTCGTTTTTCTTTTCCATTCTCACTACTTGTTAAACTACCCTCGTACTTTCTAATCTGAGATTCATGAGTCATTCTGCTTAATAGGGTAATTTGAGATCCTTATCATTGCAATAGTTATTCATATCATCGTGGTTTTTATTTAGTTCACATTTGCATTTAGTTGTGTTCACATCACGTTCAGTGAAATAGCAAGACGTTGTTGTGCCAACAGCCCTGACAATTTTTGTTATATTTGTGATCAAGAAGCATCAAAGGAGCATAACAGATTTCGTGAAAAATGTTTATTTTGCCTACTTTGGAGCGAAACTTGGAGACCAGCAAAAAGCTTGGGCACCACACAAGGTTTGTGTAGAGGATTTACGGAGGTGGTCATATGGGAAAAAGAAATCGTTTAGATTCGGAGTTCCCATGGTAAGGATGGAACAAAAAAATCATTCCGATGACTGCTACTTTTGCAGCATCGATATCAGTGGCTACAATTCTAAGAATAAAAAGTTATTTCATATCCGAATCTTCCATCAGCATTGCAATGTAATAGTAAATAAGCATATGTTTTTATTTTTTTGTTTCCTTATTGCATTTAATTCCATTGAACGATTACTAGAAACCTTAGATACAAACATTGTTACTTAAGAAATCATCTTCGAATTGTTCGTTTATCCAAGCAATTCTTCCTCTGTGAACAAATTAGAAACTCGGTATTATCTGCACGCCTAATTACATCACAGCACGCTACGGTAACAAAAAAACCTTGCACACTTAGTAGAATCGTTTTTACTTAGACGTATTAGTTCCGAGGTAATTTTAAACAGGCGTATACGAGGAGTGTTTCCAATATTCTGGGAATTGGTGCTATAATTAAATAACGCAGAACTTATACGCAATGTTATTGATGCCAGACAAGTCTTGACATGTTTGTGCAACTATCAAGTGCAACATTGTTCAGTCTGATTCAGGTATTCGACTGATGTAGACGCGTTTTAGTGGCACTGTTTTTACAACCATGGAACACGCGGTAAAATCTCAAAGAACGATAATTTTCTTTTTGTGGAAAGAAGATGTGAAAACGTCAGAAATTATTAGTCGTCTGCAAGGAGTATTTGGTGAATCTGCAGAATCCAAAAGTACTGTTTATCGGTGGATCGATCGTTTTAAAGCAGGTAGAACATCACTAGAAGACGATCCACCCAGTGGGCGGCCAAGCACGTCGGTAAATGAAAGAAACATTACTGCCGTCGAAAACCTAATGAAAGACGACCGGTAAATGACTATTCGTCAAATTAGTGTACACCTAAGGATAGTTACACAAGTTCATGACATCTTGTATGATTGTTTGGGCGTTAGCAACGTTTCGGCGCGCTCGGTGCCAAGGCTGTTGGGACCAGAACAGAAACTCAATAGGTCCGATACTTGTCTTCAACTTCAAGAGCTGTTAGGCCGTTACGGTGATGAATTTTGGCAACGAATAATAACCACTGACGAAACGTGGATTCCTTATTTCAATCCTGAGACGAAAAGTCAATCCAAAGAATGGCGCAAACTTGAAGAAGGGCCTCCACTTAAGGCGCGTGCAGTTCCGTCTGTTGGAAAGGTAATGCTTACTGTATTCTGCAATTGCCCAGGGATTATTTTCATGGATTATCTGCCGAGAGGTACTACAATTAATGGAGAATATTATTCAAATTTATTATCCGGACCACTGCGACAGGCACTAGTCAAAAAACGGCCTGGAAAGTTGCATGAGCGTCCGTTATTGCAACAGGATAATGCAAGACCACACACCGCAAGAAAAACGAAGGATGGTTTGAACGATTTACGATGGGAATTGTTGCCGCACCCACCTTATTCCCCGGATTTTGCACCCAGTGATTACATCTATTCCCAGATTTGAAAAAACCCTTACGGGGTGCGATTTGAAAGTTTAGCTGACGTAAAACGTACCATAAATAGGTGGATCGACAAGACACCGAAAAACTTCTTTGATGACGGCTTAAAAAAATTAGTTTATCGTTGGGATAAATGTATTCAGTTAAATGGAGATTACGTTGAAAAACGACATTGTAATATTGACGAAAATTAACAAAATTATAAAAATTATAAAAATTATATGTAATTCCCAGAACTTTGGAAACATCTCTCGTAGTATGTTTATATTTCTATGTTTCTTTATTACATTTAATTCCATTTAACGATTAGTAATTAGTAGTTTCCAAAAAAGTTATCGAAAGTATTGCTAAAACATTTAAAAATAAATAACATAGGTAACAGAACATAAACTAGATATCATGAAAAGGTTGATATTTTTGTTTAAATATACATGTACAAATATAGCCCTTAGAGATCAATGACAACCGAAACGAATAAAATCAACTCTTTGAATAAAGCCATGCGTTATTGGGATTTTGTAAACACGCTACAGACCAGACATACATAATACACACTTTATGGGAGTGACATTAAACAATTCGTAGAGTGTACACATGTAAACTATGATTATGATTAATACGAACGCAGCCTTGGAAACAAACATTGAACAATAACGTGATCTGTTACTACAGAAGTCACCTTGGTCATTTATCAACTTAAATTTCAATTAATCAATAAATCACGGAAATATTGAAACAATGGAAATATTAATTCCGCTTCATATATTTGGTACCAAGAAGTTTTTCATTAACAATACACAGTTTCTAGTTTACTATTCAAACAAATTCAATGTCCAATATGATTAAGTTTTTATGCGTTTTGTTGGCCATCGTCACTGCCTCATCAGGTAAAGTTTCATTTTGTTTAGTATCCTAACACGTATGTCTTTGAAGTAAATATTCATAGTTAAATATACGTAAATAAAGAATTTATAATAAACATAACTATTAATTTTTCAGCACAATTTGTTCGAAATTGTTCCAGACCTGGAGAAATTTTCGACTGCAGCATTCCTTGCCAAAGGTCCTGCAGATTTCTTGGGCAAGATTGCCCTATGGTAAATATTGTATGCAATAACAAATGCTACTGCATGGACGGATATGCTAGAAATGACAACTATGATTGCGTTCCAATAAGGGATTGCCCTATGTATGTGAATTAATTTCGTTTTGTTGTTAAAAATATTGTAATTCTAACACCGATACGAAACGAAATAAAATATGCCTTACATACTTCTTTTAATTTCAATACACTTAATACTTCTATAGTGCGTACAATGAATAAAGAGACTAATAAAAATGCGTGATCGACACGTGATTGCTTTCCGATTTGTTAAACACATGTAAACACTGCGAAATTGAAGCCTTATTTACATATAAACGCTATAAGGATAGTTTGACAAGTAGTGAGAATGACACATAGGTGGCGCTCTAATTGGTAAAACAAATGCACTGCAATTTGGGTTGCCTATTTATATGTTTACATTCCGATATTTAGATAAATCGGTTGATTAGTTTATTTTTGACAGCCGATTTAAAAAGAAGCAACACGTCGTTTTGTTAAAATGGAAAAAGCAGAGTATCGTGCGGTGATTAAATACTTTGTAATTAAGGGTATGAAAGCTACCGAAATAAAAGATGAGTTACGGGACACATTAGGTGAATCTGCTCCATCATCCGCCACAATAAGTAAATGGGTAAATGAATTTAAACGTGGTAGAACAAGTTGCGTTGATGAAGCGCGCTCTGGAGCACCCAAAATCGTGACTTCTAAGGAAATGATTATAAAAATCCATAATATTATTACGCAAAATCGACGACTCAAAGTGAGAAATTTTCAGAGAATATGCGATGTACCGCACTTTTTGAAATGCCTACTATGTCTGCTAGCTCGCGCACTTTCGGTCGACGATCATCCAGTACCGCTTTCTGGATTTTCTTCACCATTTCTGGATCTAATTTGGTCGATCACTGCGATGCTCGTCTTGGCAGCTCGTACGGCCTCGTTTAAACTCTGCTACCCAATATTCCACTGTTGTAAACGAGAGAGCTGACTCACCCAGAGTAGAATACAGTTCAGCTTTTATATCGGTTGGATTGAGGCCTTTCAAATAAAAGTATTGTATCACGTAACGATGACCAATTTTCTCCATTTTTACAAATTCACTGAAAGCGTCCATTATTGATGGCTGCCAAACAAATATTAAGCAACGTGGTGTCTTCAAACTTGAAACATATGCTTTATAGGTTATGTACTTTCTAATGCAGTGATATTTTTCATACCACTACCGCCATCCTAGGTCAGACCGGGTACTTATGGGACCACCCTCGTACGACGAGGTATTCTAACTGAGAATCGATAGATTGTGTACTTTCTAATACAGTGATATTCTTCAAACAACTACCGCTATCTCTAGGTCTAGCAGGGTACTTATAGGACCACCCTCGTATGTCTTGCTTTTCTTTATCTTGGAACACTCAAACAGACGACAGGCGTTTATTTTCTAGCTCATATGATTAAATACAAGATTCATCAAAACTGACAATGTACATATTTTTAGAGCTTCCGACGTTGAAGCGATCTAGAGTTTTTTGACCACCCTCGTATGTCTTGCGTGTAATTACGATTACGATCAATGTAACGTACCTTTAGAAAGATACACTTGCTAAAGATGTCGTGACATGTAACTCTAACGTTGAAATGATGAGTTTTTCGACGCCAATTCGCCCTAACTGCTTTCTATTCTTAGATCAACAAAAGCGGTGTCCAACGGAAAGTAATTTTTTTACACACAATTCTCTAAGCAATTTTTTTTTAATTTAAGTCTTTGAAATCTCTAATAATGCTTCAATCTGGCGATATGTCACATGTCCATCTTCGTTGATACTCTTGCGCACAGCATTGACGTTTTCCTGAGTGACTGCCATTTTTGGCGAACCTGTTCTTGGATCGTCCACGATAATAATCCGTCCACGTTTGAATTCTCCATAGTAACGAGAATTTGTTGACTGATTTGGTGCTACATTGCCGAAAACAGAAACCCACTCGACGAGGCATCCTTGTTATCTTCGAAAATTATAAAATACTATTCCACGAAAATGTTCTCGGCTTAATTCGATTTTTCAACTAACTACTGACATTTGATTAGTAGCGGCCTCTATATCCCACTATGCAAAACTTAAAAGACATACCATGTATACATTATAAATAAAAATAAAATATTTTATTTTTAACATTCAGTCTTTAATAACCAATAAAGAAATAATTGAAAAACTCCAATCGTGATGAATGATCACCGAGTAAAGTTGGGAGAAACAGCAGAAAAGGAAGTCGTATTGTATGACAGCTTATATTGCATGTTATATCAACATTTGGATATGAGATGGCTCAGTGTTAGACAGGTGTCGAATCAATGATAGTCCAGGAAAATCGAGTGAAAGCAACTATTTGGCAGTAATGTCCTTGATCTCTTATCAGTTTCAGTTTCAATAAATCGATAAAACATGCGAATATAGAAACAATAGGAACATTAATTTCGTTTCCTCTAAATAAGACCAAGAAACTTACACATACAGCTCTAATATACTATTCAAACACATTCGCCGTCCAATATGATAAAGTTTCTATGCGTTTTATTAGCAATCGCCATTGCCCCGACAGGTGAATATTAATTTTATTCTTTAGTACCGTTATGTGTATACCTTCGGGATGGATATTTTTTGTAAAATTTAGGGAAATAACGAACTTACAGTTAAAGCTACTATTGATTTTCAGCACAATTCCATACTCCTTGCTCACTACCTTTCGAAGAATACACCTGCCACACAACTTGTAACATGACCTGCGCTCTGTTAGGATTTGGTTGTGAACCAAAAAAAAATGATCCATGTCATCATACGTGTCAATGCATTAAGGGATATACTATGCACCCTCGGGGCTTCTGCGTTCCAATAAATAAATGCCCTAACTATAAGTGAATTAATTTCGTTTTGTTTTTTCTTTAAATTTCAATATACTTACAACTCTTAAATTACATTTTTTGTTTTACTCTTAACTTTTAACCTCACTATCAAACCTCGTCGTACATTTGTCATAGAAGTTGCTGACTTAAGGGACGGGTCATTGTTCTAGTGGTACAAGACTCTTTCTTTACCAAACGAGACCTCGTAACGACAAGTAATACTCGACTTTAATGTCTTCCAGTGTTGAAACTAATGAATAAAAATTACTGCTCCGACAGTAGCCAGTGGACGGAATCGTCTTGGCCTTCTTTGGAGTTGGATCAGCAACGTTTTAGCAGTTGCTTTAACTGTTGTTTGGTCTTATGAGATACACGATTTCATCGACAGTCATAAAACGTAGCAAAAAGTCGTTTTCATTTTTTCAACATGTTTAAATATTACTGCCAAATAGTCGCTTTCACTCGATTTTAGTGGATTATTATTAATTCGACACCTTTCTAACACTAAGTCATCTCATGTCCAAATGTTGATATAACATGCAATGTAAGCTGTCATACAATACGCCTTCCTTTTCTGCTGTCTTTACTAATTTTACTCATTCACCACAATTGGAATTCTTCAATTATTTCTTCATTGGTTGTTAAAGACTGAATGTTAAAATTAAAATATTTTATTTTTATTTCTAATGTATGCATAGTATGTCTTCTAAGTGTTCCATAGTGGGATATAGAGGGCGCTACTAATCAAATGTTAGTTGAAAAGTGGAATTAAACCGAGAAGATTTTCGCGGAATAATATTTTATAATTTTCCGAGACAATTATCTCAACAAGAATGCCTCGTTGAGTTGGTTTCTGTTTTCTGTAACGAAGCACCACATGAGTCAACAAATTCTCGTTCATATGAAGAATTCAAACGTGGACGGATTAGTCTTAGCGACGATCCAAAAACGGCAGT